>WTSP01018385.1:17662-48898 GCA_025331215.1 Actenoides lindsayi | reverse complement strand
CTCTCCTCTCCTCTCCTCTCCTCTCCTCTCCTCTCCTCTCCTCTCCTCTCCTCTCCTCTCCTCTCCTCTCCTCTTCTGAGAGAGAAGAGACATCAAACTACTGCCATAACTTTTTTCCCACCATTTTAAATTTGTATAAGCCTTGGCTATGATTTCTTTGCATGATGCATTTTCCTCTTTATAGTTTTACAGACAAAGGTGTACTTGCCTTTTTGCAGTAGAAGCTGTTTTAGTAAAAGGCAGCATCTTTATTTCAGAATTAACTATGGCTTAGGCCTCTTTTGAGAAAGTCACAGAGCTTATATCATGTTGTCAGGGGTCTTGTTTTAATGATACTCAAAAGTATACTTTGGTCCATGATAAAGTCCAAGCTGTGGTTTAAATATGTATCAGCTAGTTGTGGTCAACCTTCAAAGGAAAGGCAACCTGGTGAGGGAATCAAATTAGTCAAGTATATCTGACTCACACATTTCACTATTCCTTTTCCTTTACATGAGTATAAATCTGGAGGAAAAGAGAACAGGAGCCATTTCTGTTGTTTACTAGCTCCAAATATATTGAAATACTACTCTATTGTTATGTTTATAAAATAAAGTGCTGTTTATTTACAGTGTGCTCCAAGGTAACAAAGTAAGTTTCATAATTATTATTTCTTCAACATCATAGTTATACCTGCAATTTCACAAATGCCTCATATTTTCAAAAAGCAAGACTGTCTCTCTAAAACACTCATAACCAGATTTACACAGAATGTATAAAGAGACCTGCAAGGGGAAAGTGAGGTTCGTTGGCATGATAGAGCAGAGAGGATATTTTAGGCACTGAAAACAGTTTTGGGAATAGAAATAGGAAGTCATGCATGAGATATGGATACACACAGTAGGCAGGATTGTATCTGAGCCAGGAAAGAGTAAGGACTCAGTCCAGTGGTAGCTTAAGGTAGACTCTTGTAAAGCCTTGAAATTGCAGAGAAGAAATTTGACCTTGTAGTTTAATGAGTCAGAAAACCACCTGAGGGACTGAGACATGATTTGACATGATCAGAGTGGTGAACAAGAAAGATAACCTTGGCCGCAGTGTTTGGAATGGACCGGATGAGAGAGATTAGAAGGAAGAAGGTTACAGTAGCTAAGAGGTCACAGCAGGTAAGAGATAATGAAGGCATGAATCAGGGAGGAAAAAAAGATGAGTAACTGAAGATGCTGTAGATGGAGAAAAGGTACAATTTGTCCAAGAAACCCAAATTTAGACATTTGAAGGTCAATGTTTATGTTAAAAAAAATTATTGAAGGTTTTTGCTGTGTTTATTTACTATTCCATTGTTGTACTGCAGCCAACTTGCTGTAGTAAAAGTCACAAAGCTATCTAGATCATCTATAACTTTGTCTCTACACATTCACATATATTGATAAATAGCTGCTTTTATATTTTGACTGTAGAGCAGCAATATGGAAATGAAGTGACACAGGTTTATTTTGCTGACTCTACCACTGATTGGCCCTGTGATTTTGGACAGACTATTTCTGTTTGCTGTTCTACAACTTCTTCATCTGTAAAACAATAAAGCAGTTCTTCTCTTTGTACGTTTATAGACAAAAAAAGGATAGATACTGTTCAGTGGACTTAGAATTCTCTGTGGAGCTCCTTTAGAAGATGCCCCTGAGCCATCCTACATGGACAGCTTCACAAACACCACTGGGTGTGGTGGTCCCTTTATAGTGGCAGCGTACCATTTGCAGATACTGGGGTGGGTACAAATGTGTTTGTGATTGCAAGAAAATTGAAATTGTCTGTGCCCAAGTAGGCAGTGTTGACTGAAGGTGAGGGCTCAGCTGTGTCTGAAGCCGTCGTAACCAAAAAATATTTGTAGGCATACTTCATTTAACAGTTGGCTTGGGGGATTATGTGTGACTTTGAAACATGTACTATCAAGACAGTGGTGGTATTCTTCCCTGAGAGTGCTTCATTTAACATATCAAAGGACTTTTTAAATTATTGGTAAAATAAGACTTAAAGGACACGAAATACTTGTTGGGAATTCCACTCGGGAGTACCAATATATGTCACAATCCTAGTTCAGAAAAACTGCAAACAACAAATGATCACAGAGTCATAGAATGTTTCAGATTGGAAGGGACCTTTAAAGGTCATCTAGTCCAACCTTCCTGCAATAAGCAGAGATATCTTCAATTAGATCGAGTTGCTCAGAGCCCTGTCCAATCTGACTTTGAATGTCTCCAGGGATAGAGCATCTACCACCTCTCTGGGCAACTTGTGTCAGTGTTTCACCACCCTCCTTGTAAAAAATGTCTTCCTTATATCTAGTCTGAATCTATTTTAGCATAAACGCATTACCCCTTGTCCTATTGCAACAGGCCCTGCTAAAAGGTATGTCCCCATCTTTCTTATAGCCCCCCTTAAAGTACTGAAAGGCTGAAATAAGGTCTTCCCAGAGCCTTCTCTTCTCCAGGCTGAACAACCCAAACTCTCATCCCTTCTTCATAGGAAAGGTGTTTTAGCCCTCTGACCATTTTTGTGGCCCTCCTCTAGACCTGCTCCAAAATGTTCATGTCTTTCCTGTGCTGAGTACTCCAGAGCTGGACACAATACTCCAGGTGAGGTCTTAGGAGAGCAGAGTAAAGTGGCAAAATCACCTCCCTCAACCTTTTGATGTGGACCAGTACATGGTTGTCTTTCTAAGCTGCAAGCTTACATTGCTGGCTCATGTCTGTCTTTTCATCCAACAGTACCCCCAAGTCCTTCTCTGCAGGGAAATCCATTAAATCATGCTGTAGAAGAAAAGAAATCTAGCTGGTAGATTAGCCATAAGCCTAGGAAGCAAGAGCACCTCATCAGTAAACACAGACGTAACAGTGACTATCATTTTTGCTAAATCACAGTTTAACTCTGCACTGATGAGTTAAAAAAAAAAAAAAAAAAGAAAAAGGATGAAAGCTGTTAAGGGATATTTTTTCCTCTGAGACATTCTTGCCTTAACAGTCTTCTATATACTCCTTTATACTCCTAGTGGTGAAGCTAAGATCCCAAGAGGATGAAGAAGGGAGGGGAGGTCCTTCACTGTAGCACCGAAGGTGGTTATAACTGCCATTTTTTCCCCGGCTGAAATTCTGAATTAATCACAATTCCTGTGGAGTTATTTTAAGTGGCTCATTCCTTCTGCTTTAATTCCTGTAAGATATGGGTATAGAAAGCTGTTTGGAATGGCTGCTGTGTAGATTAGTCAATAATTAGGAAAAAATGAATATCAGAGTTTAACAGCATTTAAAACATTAGCTGCATATTAAAAGAATGGACCAGTAAATTTTATGTTTTGTGTTTACCATGGGAAAGCATGTAGTTGAAAAACATTGGAATAGTTTTCATAGAGAGCAGAAAATTCTTAGAGGGATAAGTTCAGGAAGAGATCTTCCCTGTGTAGAAAGGGAATACATAATACAGTAAAAAACCTGTTGAATATTTAATATACAATTTTTAACTTTCTAAATTAAATTGTTGCCATTTGCTGCTGAGACAATTAGCAGGTGTCAGTTAGAAGACACAATAGATTATGTACCCAATTACTTTCTCTTTTCAGACAACAGTTTGCAGTCACAAGAATGTGTGAGGTGGTTTAATCAAAGATTAGAACTTTTTAATTAAATAGGGCCGTATGTGACTAGTCATTTGACATTAATTACTGTTTTAGTTGGATTCCTTTTGATTTGTAAAAGGCCCTGAGCACTGCAAAAATTGTGTCACATCATGGAAACTGCTGATTATTAAAACAAAAAGTTTTCTTCATCAGCCCATCACCCTCCTGCAAAGGAAACATAATTTCAAAATGAAACAACTGCCTTAGAGAAGGATACCAGTGAGTTTTAAAAGCAAAATAGCAGATGGTACTTCAACTGACTCCCTTAGAAGGGACAGTCTGAAAGCACTTAATTGTAATGATTGATAAGGTCTTCTGTCAATGCTCAGAAAAATTTTCAAGGGGCTAAACAGCTGGCATGAGGTTCAGTTGGAGTTTTAACTAGTTGACTACCCTTTGGGGTGTCTTAACGCTAACTAGCATCACTGATATTAATAGAGGACATCGATCAAAATGAACACTGTAGCAGAAACTGATCTGAGAGTTCAAGTAATATTTTAATTTGTCGGCCTACAGAGAGGAGGATAAATGTTAACACTGTCCTTGTGTGATAGCTTTAAATTCAAGTTCAATGGTGGTGTCAGTGTTTGCAAGTCATTCTTTAGTGAGTTTTGCTTTTTCATTCAGTCCACTTATTCAGAGTAAAGTGGGAACAGTGGCAATGAAAATCCTTATCTGAATAGCCTGCAGAAAGGAAGGGGGGAAAAAAAAAAAAAAAAAAAAAAAGAGAAAGACATAAAGGGAGCAGGAATAATTCTTAGTTCATGTAAAGACTAGGGGTGAACTTCACACAAACACACACTCAGAGTCATTGTGCCTTTTGTGGTGGAATTTTAGAGAGATTTTTATGGGGGGATATGTCTGTCTGAAGGTGAATTAAGAAAGCAAAATCTGTCTCTAACCTGCAGCACTACAGTGCAGTTTCTGCACTTGGGGTTTGGGTTCATGTACCTTCAGCTCCTTCCTTTGCCTACTGAAATGATGCTCCATGCCAAGATACTGGGTCTGTCTACCATAGAGCTTGTTCCTGGGGGTCATGGGATGCCAGACACTGAGGGTGGGCAATGAATATCTTATGGAGAAAGTTTGGAAATTTTTGAACTAGTAATAGTTAGATTGACAGCAATGCTGAATACGAATCTGGACTCTGCCCCTGTTTTACCACAGCCGAATCATACTAGTAAGATTAAATTAGCAAAACAACTAAAAACCTGTTTTGCACCCCAAATTAACAAAGCAGACTGTATTGAGTGTCTTTTGTGTGCAGAAGCATTGACATGGTAGGAAGAAATAATATTACTTGGAACTAGCTAATCTCTACAATCTAATACCTGATCTAAATGCAAGTCAGCTGCTTCAGGCCATCAGCACAGGAGGTTAATCTGCAGTTTGAATAACAGTTAAACAGAATAAAGTTACCTGATGGAAAATTGAAGTCTGGTTTGTAACCTGGACTGAAACTCAACAAACCCGAGTTCATTTCTGTGACAGTCTTCCTATATGACTATGAAAAAAAAGTCGTTCAACTTCTCTGTAATTCAATTTCCTAACTATAGAAAGATACTTCACTTTCTACTTCACTTACTAGACAATAAGACTTTGAAAAGAAAAGATGTCTGTCACCAGCATTGGTGCAGTGTCTGGAACAAACAGGTGCTCCCAAACACTCCTGTTATTTCTATCATAAACTGTGTTTATGCCTAGTTTTCTATTTTAGCTTCCAGCCTGCTACAGTCTGAAAATCACTATGGAAACTATGTTAGTAAATGTGGTATTTAGCAATCAGTCTTCATACCATGTCTAGGTTAAATCTTTTCCTAAAAAGATGTAAGTCACAGTGTATTTCCTATAGGATTGCAGCATCTTCTGAAATGGACGAAGTGTTCACTCCATCCAGATAAAAATTTTAAATTTAAAGTGAAAAAAACCTATCAATTGTGTATGAAGACAAGCATTGTAGGAAACTTTAGTTCTAGAATGAATGCAAAAAGGTATACTTTAGTATTAAAGAGGTATTGTTTTTCAAGGAAAAAAACCCAAAACACTGAGGAGAAACACAAAATTATCATAGCATTTTGTATTCACTGCATCAGTTATTTCCCAAAGAAAGCCTATCAGTTAAAATGATGAATTTTAACCTTTACTGATTCTTCTAGAGAACATTCAATTTATATTCTTCCAGCACTTTGCTACTTGTTCACCATACTGATGCAAAATTATTGTTTTTGTAATATTTATCTAGTTACAAGTTTTCAAGGACGTATTCCACTTTTTTTTTTTTTTTTTTTTTTTAATATAAAACCTCTACTATAAGATAAAAATGAAGCAAAAAGGTAGCATGGTACAGTAATATACTTTAATACATTAATATTTAAATACAGTTTTATAGTGCATACAAGTCTGGTGGTCAATAGAAAATACAAAGGTCACGTTATCACATAGTACAAAATTTTAATAAGAGATGAATACCAATGGATAAACATTTCTGCATAGAATCTTTTATATTGAGATCCAGTAATACCCATATAAAGTCAATGGCTTCAAACTTCCTTTATGAAACCAATCCTCTAAGTGTTTTGGCAGTACTAAATTTGGAAAAAAAGAACCAACCAAATAAAAAAAACCCAAACAAACCAGTTTAACTATAGGTTCAAACCTGAGCTTTTCTTAATTTGTATCTCAAACAATTTCTGTAGCTATGATGTGAATTTTTCTTTAGGCACTCAAGGCATCTGGGCATCATTCTTAAGAGAGCAGCAGTGAAGTTTGGAGAAGAGGAGGCTGAGGGAAGACCTTATTGCTCTCCACAACTACCTGAAAGGAAGTTGTAGTGGGGTGGGTGTGGCCTCTTCTCTCATGTAAATGATGACAGGACTAGATGAAATGGCTTGAAACTTCACCAGGGGAGGTTTAGATTAGATATTAGGAAGAATTTCTTTACTGAAAGAGTAGTCAGGCACTGGAACAGGCTGCTCAGGGAGGTGGGGAAATCACCATCCCTGGACGTATTCAAAAAACATGTAGATGAGGCACTTCAGGACATGCTCTAGTGGGATGGTGAGGTGGTTTTTTTGTGTTTGGTTTTTTTTTTGTCAATGGTTGGACATGGTGATCTTAGAGGTCTTTTCCAACCATGACAATTCTGTGATTCTACGATCCTGTGATTCTGTGAGTAGGAAGCAGTGGCAGGTATAGCAATAAATCAGGATCCTCCAGGTCTTGGGCAAACAGAAAGCCATGTTAGAGACTTCAGGGATGACAGATGCAAGATCCTGACTAACTGCAGAAGACTGTGCCATTTGCTACTGGTGGAAAGCAGCCAGGTTGACTGAACGAAGTATAGAAGGAAGCACTTACCTTTAAAATCATGGATTAACTGGGGTGAGGAGAAATGGTTTATAAATTAATTAATTAATTAATTGTTTATTTATTTATCTTTCCTAGTCACTTTAAGTTTTCCTGTCTAAAAAAAAAGTACATATCCTAGTTGATAGGCTGTTAAAGCCTGAATTTACTGCTTACAGTCTCTTTTAGAGAGGTCACTCTAGGGAAAAGATCTAGACTGGTCCATCTCAAAGACTTGACTGGTTTGAGGTTCTGCTGGAACTCTTGTAGATATTCCAGTGTAGCTGAAATACTCAGAATGTGTTTCAGGCTTTGCTATAGAGTACACTGAGTAGTGTCTGGTTTATGAATTTTTAATCTAATAATCTAGACACCTACCAATTTAAATGCTGTCAGAAGTTCAGTGTTAATGTGCATGGCTTCTGGCAATAACTTAGTTATAGTGGGGATATTACCAGTGGAAATGTTAGTCACCTACTAAGTGATATCAGAGATTTGCAAATGTCACTGGTACAAAACCTTCACATGTAGATACCTAAAGCGGTAGTTGTAGCCTAAGGACAAGCTCCAAAGGAAAGCTTCTGTGCTAATGTAGGTTATTTGTGGTATCTGAGGAACCAAATTTTGCTGAATTAGGCACCTAAGAACAGAATATACAGGTGCTGAAGTACTGAGGAGGGAGATTTCAAGAACAGTTGACTAGAATGATAAAAAACTTTCCCTTCCAATTTGAGAACCTAACTCTGAGGCACAGTTAGCTGCCTGGATGTGGTTGGACCTCATTTAGGAGTCTGCATTTCACACAGTAGCTCAGTGGTTAGAGGAATTGCCACAGAAAATGGCAATTTGAAGTAAAAACTATTTCTCCTACTTCATAAGGTACTGCACTAAGTAGAGAAGAGCCAGATTTCTGTTCTGGTCCATACTCTTGCCATCGCCATAAGTTTTTTATCTAATGGCAGTGTAATGTGAAATGGATATGGAACCCAGTGCCCAGTTCCCCCTGCTATTGAGTACTTCAAGCACTGTGCTGTATTGTTCTGCAGCTGTTATATGTGAACATTGAATTCCAGCTTGGCACTCACCTTTTGAATTCACTCCAAGCTCTTCTGAAGCAGAAGTTTGATTTAAGTATGTGCTCAGTTCTTTCCTGTATTTAGTCTGTATTAAGTTTGAGAATCTGACTTAAAATGAACAGTTGATTTGACTATCAATCATTTCAATTTGTTTTTTTTTTAAAGGTAATGCATATTTTTTCTACATTTCATTATTATGCAGTGGGGAAAAAAACCCAACAAAACTATCTGTGACAATGACAAAAGTGTACAGATCCATTTTAAGCTTGGCTAACTGACACAGGAAATATTCTGTATCTGTAAGTAGATAGCCAGCAACTTATTCATCCACATTAGGAATGAAAAAGAAAATGAAATAAAATTTCCCCTGAAGAATTAAAACAAGTTCTCAGTTTGACAGAGGGGATGAAACTATAAGACAGTAACATTGAACATAGTGATTTTCTACTGCATTTACCTCAGGCAATAGCACAGTGATATTTAAACAAGATAGCAATTATATGAAAGAAGTCAAATAAAAAAAATATTCAAAATTCAAATTTATGTAAGACTGTGAAAAGAAAGAGATATGTGAGTTCTCCTAACTTATATAAGTAGCTAACGCAAATTCAAAGACAATTCTTTTTCAGGATAAGTTGTGGGTGTAACTAGTATAACTTCAGTAAAAATGGAGAACTCTTAGATTTACTTTGATGTCTCTCATTACATGTCAAAGTTAGTACACAGTAAGTCACTTTATCTCTAGGGAGATGTTTCACCCTATATTTTTACCAATCATTGTAATTATTGAAGGGGTGGCTGAAGAATACATGTTAATGCCTTATATGGTCTACATGAAAGTCATGAACTACAGAGCACTGAGAGGGATCACCAATTCAATGGAAGACCATGATATGAGAAAAAATTTATGACATGGATGACTGCAGTGTAGAAGGAGAATGAAACATACTTCTTGAGTGCAGTATCATTATCTTAGAGAGCAATAAACTGGGAACTAGATCAGATGGGAGTGAAAAAAAGAAGTAAGAACTAACTATAATAGTCAATCAGGGAACAACACTCCCTCATGAAGCAGATCCCTCAAAAGGCAATTACAACTCTAGTATGTATGAGGTAAAATTACTTCAGCAGAACTAGTAGAAACAGAGAAATAATAAGGTCTCCATATAAGGAACTCTAAATTTGAAATTTTAGTTTGTATTGATATCTTCTAAACTGCTGAAAATATTCTAAGATATGCACATTTTGCAGGATTTCTTTTTTTCTGAGAAGCTGGTGACATGGAATCTTGGTGACTTACCAGTTTTTGTCTTTTTGGGTCTGGTTCATTTCTATCCTTTTACTTCTAAGCATTTTGCCAGTATTAGATAATGTGTCCTTCAAAGATCCTGGTGATACAAAAAAGACAGAAATTCTTGTGGAATAAATGAGACTAGATATGGCAGAAGTGATGCCTTACAGTAGATTACTTCATAAGCAGTAAACTTAATGACATACTTGATAGCCTTCTACAGTGTTGAAACAGTATTATTGGTATTCACATTTTAAACTATTTTGAAGGCAACAGTACTGAGTTTAATTTGGTGACATTGTTCATTTACACAATCTGAGAGAAAAGGTGTTTGGAGACATTGTGAGGGAGAAGGTGTTAACAAATAGAGAGTTTTAAGATCATACATCCTGTCACTGGGATAGTGAAAACTTTTGTCTTCTCTTCCTTTTGAAGTATAATTTCCCATGGAAATACCAAGGTAATTCCTCCATCAGGGTAAGAGAACTAGGAGGATAAATATCTGATCAGTAGGTTGTTGAAAACAAATAAAAGCCACAGACCTTACGTTGGTCAAAGGGATGACAAAAGAACCACTGATAGAAATTATCACTATCCTCCTTTGCTTTCCAGCTGTCGGCCTGAATTATTTAAAACTGTGATAAAAATTAATCATATATATGCTGGTTACATGTAGGAAACAGCCACCAAAAAATGAACATAAATACTGGTTAGGTCTTATGTCATTGTTTGCTTATCTCTTGTGTCTTGGCCCTTAGACCAAAACCCCTTGTATGTCAGCTATGAGTAAACAAAAGACAGAGTGAAAAATACCTGGTGTGAGAACTAATTATCAAATTATAGATTTCAGTTTTCATTTGTAAACAAAAAACTTGAAGTCAAAAAGAGCTAGTGTGGGAATTTCAGTAATGAAGATGCGTGTAGTAAGGGTGACATCTTCCACCTACATGACCTTATTAGCTTTGGTGCATTTAGAATACAGCATAATTCAAAGCTCTGTAATAATATTTTTTTACAATAGGTCTCCAGTCTGTCTAGCATCTAGCCAGTATCAAGAGGTTAGGAAGTACTGTGATGCATGAGATGAGTCATTTGCCACTGAGATCTTGGAAGCCAGACTAGTCATTAACACACATACTGTTGGCAGCCTAAATTGTTCCTGTATCACAACCCAGAGCTCTAGGAGATGAGAACTCTCACCTTGCCTAGCAGAAAATTCACTGTTCCCTTCTTACTCGCTGTGGTATTCCTCGCTAGACAGAATAAATTGTTCTTGCTCGGCAGAGCAAAGCCTTCAGGCCAGCACAAATTTTCAGCGTCTCAGAGAAACCTTTGGAGTCATCTTGCCAAGAACATTTCATCTTTTTTAGAGATAGGGGACTTTCCTTCTTGTGAACAGGTATTATAGTTCCCTGGTTTTGGCCAACAAGGTTCATGAAGAGAATGCGTTGAAAAGAGCTGCAACCTGTAGGCAAGCAAGCAAGCAATAAAACTGTGCTTATTCCCACCCCAACAGCTGTTAACACTAGTAGAAGTCAGGCAGGCACCTGTCCTAAGCAACTTTTTAGACCGAGTACTATGTTTCATGCAAACAATAGATGACTTCTACAAAAGTTGGAAATAATTTTCACTGTTATTGTGAATAGATCATATATTGCTCCTATGTCTTTTCTAAAAACATTTTCCCTTGTATGTCTCTTTCTACTTTTCACTGCTATTGTGAATAGATCATATATTGCTCCTATGTATTTTCTAAAAACATTTTCCCTTGTATGTCTCTTTCTACTTCAATTTCTTTCCCTTTCATCTCTTATATATCACAACATTTTGTGGACATTTTTTTTGCTCTTATTCCCAGAACTAAAACCTCACAATGCAATCCAGAGAAGGCCAGGTTAAGCAGACATTAGAAGTACTGTACAAGATGTTTTCAATCCAAGCAACTAAACATTTTCCTGCTTTGAAATGATATGAACATATATCTACTAATAATACATTTTCAAACATGGAATGGAGTAAAGAAAATGAATAAAAGACACATTTTATTTGGGCTCAAGTGGTGTGATCTTTAACACATTCCACATCTTAATTTATTTTATTTTGTTCTAAGATTATCTAATACATTATTTCACATACATTAATATATATTTTTTATTGAAAGTTACTAATTATTCTGATAACCACATGGTTCTTTAATTAAAAAATGTAATCCATTGTAGTATGTGTATGTGTATAATGAAAACACAATTCAAATATATTGTCAGGTAGCTGGATTTTATTACTTAAGCTAAAGGAAATATATACATTTTCTAATAAAAATGCTCAGAAAGCACGATATTTCTCTACATTACCGTTGTTCTCTGCTATCCAGCAGTGAAAACAATAATTATTATCAGTTCTTCATGTTCTTAGGATTGGCACTGATATTTGTTTGCATGAAGAATGAAACCATGCAAAAGCACAGTAGCACTTTAGAGGAAGAGAGGCTGCCAAAGTCTCTGATGAGGCCTGCCAAAAAACCACTTACAGTAGGGTGTATCTGCTAGCTCTCTGTCAGAGTCCATATAGGTCCTGCTCTTAAGGATAATCACCTGCTACTGAATAGACCTATTCATTGAGGCTGAGGGAGTGACTAAAATACAGTCCCAAGACTTTCAAAATTGCAAAATTGCCAATGCTCTCATTTTCTTAGGCACCTCCTTATTCTTGGTTAACTTGGACTTGTGCCGTGTTAACACTACCACCTAGCCTTGGAACTGGAGTCAGCTTATATCTGGCCAGACTAAATCTGGGATAGGTTGCCATACGAATCTTTATGTCTGTCTATGCATCCATGTCCTCAGTCTTTCAATATATAAAAAAAAATACAACCCAAAAAAACCCGAGGGAGTCTTCATGGAAAATTCAGTTCTGCTCATGCTACTATCCCTCTTTTTCATTTCACATGAGACAAGGTTAATGGAGCCCAAGCATGAAAATGGTATGGTGAACTCAGATATATGTCACTCAGCTGAAAGTAAGTAGTTAGTTCCCATGAATAAATTCTTGCTGTGATGTGAAAGAATACAGATTAAAAGAGTGAGATGCTGAATTTGAGAGTCTACACACCTTGGGGGAATAGGCACCAAATGGAATGAGTTTGAAAAGTGGTGATAAATTACACTCCCTGTCTTTTTGAACTGTAGGCTGGCAGTTAAACCATTCATCCAGTAAGCAGATTTTCAAATTTTAAAGCAATTGATACCTCCTTCTCCCCCCATACAACAGTGGCCTTAATCACCAAACTCTGTGACCTCCTGGGACACATGCAGCAAGTTGGTGAGAACTGCTGATACGTGTTTGCCTTTACTTATGCAACTAAGCCTATCCAGAAAACTAACTATCCAGAAAAGTCAAGTCAACATAGAAAGGGTTCTCCAGCTTTGAGTGTCCTTTGAGTGGGACAGAAATTATATTTTTGCTATATCTCAGAATAAGTATGTACTTCATATGTCATTTGGTTTCAAGGACATTAGTCCTGGGAGTAAAGACCTGGAAAAACAACAGATTTACTTCTTTCCTACTAAATGCCATAACAACTAGGAGAGTCAGTCTTAACACTTGCTATTGCTTCTAATACCATGACTCCTTCATAAAGGTCCCACCTCAGCAGGCAGGTGGGACATACCCTTTCCTGTAGCTGCTGTTGAGGTTAGGGCCAATGCTGGCTCAGGGCTTGTAATAGATCTCCAGCACCTGCAAAACAGAGTTCTTATTATTAGCAATGTGAAAAAAGACATAGCAATATTTTCAGATTTTTTCTGGAGAATTAGATAGCTCACTGACTTAACTGTCCTCTGATTAAACCTGAAGTTTGTCTGGGCAATGGGCATATATCTTCAGTAGCCAGGTCTGGACAAATATAGCCACTTTGAGCAGTAGCAAACTTTAAGCCACACAGGAAGGCATTTTATAGATTTAGCTGTTGTAAGGATTAGACAGTGCTGAAAAGAGATGACGTAGATAATGGTCTGGACTGTAGTAAATTTTGGGCTTCTAAATCCCAATTTAAACTGACCTCAAGTGATCCCTAAATTCTCCCAGTTTCACTTTAGGCCTAAACCGTATATTGGATCTGGTCTATAAGATCTTTCTTGGATCTGGTTTATGACGTTAGGCCCTCAAAAAGCCTTTTTTTCCTTAGATTTTTCAACAGATTAATTTTTTTTTGTTTGTTTTGTTTTGTTTTGTTTTTGGTTTTTTTCCTAAGGAAAGTGTTTCTGCATGGAAAACATCTGTGATGATTTATATATTTTTGTAGTAATCCCCTAATTCATTAGAAGCAGTATCTCCATTCAGAGGATTACTATGTAAATATATGTGCATAAATCTTGGAAAGTTAACTTTTAAAAGGGACAGACACTTTGGTTTTCAGAAGCATTTTTATTTGTAATGTTGTTTCCAGCTGTGATAAATAAAAGTCTGAATTGCAGCAGAAAATGTAGAAATCGAGATCCTAATCCTGCACTGAATTCCAAGTGGGCAGGAGGGTTGCTGACACATAGTTCAGTGCAGGATCAGGGCCTTAAGAATCTGAATTTACAAGGGCTGACTTTTCTATTCTTCAGTGTTCAAATGGACTGCTTAAAAAACCTATAAATGCTTCATCTAGACAGCAGGGCACCATTTCAGGAACTGATTGCCCATTATAGTACTGACAATAAAATATGAAAATACCCCAAGAGAGAAGGAGCAGGGCCTTACAACTTTCCCATTGAACTCAATGTGAAACTTACAATTTCCTGTCCCCACTTTGCAGGATGCCTCAATTTTCAGTGGCTGTCCTGTTATGCTTCTAAGCCTCTTTCAGAGAAATCTGAAATGATGGGCTTATTACAGTGGAAAACAGAAAATCATGGCAGAAATCTGAGTTCCAGTACAATAAAGATTTCTTTTGTATATACAAAAGAATGTATATTTTTCCATTTAGATTGGCTTCCCTCACTCCCAGAATTAATCAGCTAGAAGTAATACTCCTTTGATTTACATTTTCTGTGCTAGATTGTGAAAATGTGCTTGCCAGACATAGGAGTGAGCGTATCTGTTTAAGAGATCTTTTAAGATCTGTTTATTTTCAGATATCTTTTTAAAAAATCTCTGAAACAATACTCAGGGAGAGCTAATCAGACTCGTATACAGACTCACACATTCTCTTTTCCTGCATTTGAGCCAAGAAACCAACATACATCCCCCTCCCTCTCCACACTGAATCTCCTCCGTGAAACTTCCAGCGCTCTGTGGTAGCAGAGAGCACCTGTCTAGATAATGCGAAGGGATAAGGGAGTATGTTAAACAAGGGCAGAGGGAATTGGGGAGGGATGCAGGAGACACAGAGCTAATTGAAGCAAAGCATTTTATTAATCTGGAGTGCTGTCTCCAGGCATGCCTGAAATCTAAATAATGATACTGAACTTCAAAGGCCTTATTCGCCATTCCTTGTGCACTCACTATTCCTGTTTAAGTCGATGGAACTTCTAAGAATAGCAAAATGCAGAATCATACTGTGAATAAGCTGTAAGAATCAATTAACAATAAAATCTTAGATTGTTCACAAGAGAAAAAAAATCAAAACAAAAAACCAAACACCACCTTTATCTGGTCAATTCCTTCCTGTCTATTAGTAGCATTAGTAGCTTGAATATCAAGGTATGTGATTTTGACCCTCTGTAGAACCATCTAAAAGACTGAATCTCCTTTGAGACTTCACTGTTTTCCAAATGATTTATTCCACTGATCTCTTCTGCTGCAGTTAGACACTGTGAATACATGGCACATCAAGGATTGTGTAGAACCCGAGTACAAAGCTGTGCAGCTTCTCAGGTGGGCTCCGGGATTTGGCTTGTGTGTTTTAAAACTCTTCTGTTGTTTCAATGTCTTTGCATATTGAATTATGTTAATTTCAGTAAGTAAACATTAATTATTTGATTGTTTCATAGTGCTTTGAAGCTGTAAGGTACCCTGAAAGTGATCATTATTAATTATAATATGTGCTATTGTTATTTCATCTTTATTTTTTAAAAGGCAAAGAATCACTTATCCTCTTCCTTAAAGGAGTCCACTTACACAAAGGAACAGGACCCAGTTCTTCATCTACCTCTTCAAGGTCTGTGCATAAGGATGTCATTTACTGAGACAGGGGACATGGTGGGAAATACTGTGGCACAAAAAGCCCATTTATTGTTACCTTCAGAACCCCAAATCCAGGGCATTTCTCATTTTTGCCTTCCTCTAGCAATATCATCAAAATGGGCATCTTAGCACTCAGCTATTTCTGAACTGTGGAGAAAATGTTCTTATCTATTTTCATGGGTAATTTCATGTGTTAGGTAGGATGTAATCATTGAATATGTTATGGGAGAGACTGAGATTGCTTGATTGCATTTAAATATAAGAATTCACATGAAATTTTTGGGGTTGATTTGAATTTTAAAATTTCCATGGTATATTGTTTTCTGAACATTTTCCATTATTAAAGAAGCTTTGTTATCCTCCTGAGGTTGTCTGAAAATATTATTAACAATTGGCTGGTTGATATTTTTTAATAAGAAGAATATTTCACGGAGAAGTGGAAGCTCATCCAAATCAATAAAATTTGTAAGAATACATCTATTTTAATTAAATTGATGAGATTCATGATCACAGCACACAGCAGAAGAAAGCTACTCTCTAGATTTATTTGCTTTGTTTTAACATTAAACCGAATTAAAAAAAAAAAAATGTTTTCTATATGAATCAATGTATTGGATGTCCATGACAAGATGTTGGTAGCAGGAGCCTTCAGGAGGCTGGGACTGCCCCATGCTGGATACAGACAATTACAATGAACTCACTGAAGGGCATGGCTAAGCCCCTCAGCCAAGGTGGTGGCACCCTGGGGAAAGTGTTTTTACCCTTTAAAAATGGTCAAAAAATATTGCATAGCACCTGTGTGAGAGGAGAGAAAAAAACTTGAGAAAAACAGCCCTGCAGATACCCACATCAGTGAAGAAGGAGGAGGTACCAGAGCAGAGATTCCCCCGCAGCCCCTATAGATCATGGTGAAGTGGGTTGTTCCCCTGCAGACCATAGAAGACCAAGGTGTAGCAGATATCCACACTGAAGCCGATGGAGGACCCCCTGCCAGAGCAGGTGGATGTGCCCTGGAGGAAACTGCAGCTGATGGAGATCCTACGCTGGAGCAGGGAAAAAGTGCGAGGAGGAAGGAGCAACAGAAGAGATGTTATGGACTGACCTCCAACCCCTTCTCTCCATCCTCCTGGAGTGCTCAGCATGTGGAGAAGGTAGGGGATTCAGGAACGAAGCAGAAAAATTGAGCCTGGGAAAAAAAAAAGGGGATTAAAGGATAGGGTTTTAGTTTTGTTTTTTTTTTCTGACTATCCTACTCTATTTTTAATTGCCAATAAATTAATATTCCCCAAGTTAAGTTTTGTCTGTGACAGTGATTGGTAAATGATCTCTTTGTGTTCATCTCCACCTATGAGCTTTCTCATCTTATTTGCTCCTCTGTCCTGAGAAGGTTAAGTGGGACAGTGGCTGGGTGGGCACCTGGGAGCCAGCCAAGGTCAACCAACCACAATGAAGCTTAACATTTTTGTTTAAAAAAAATATTTGGGCCATTAAATTTTCTGGAGAAATTTCCAAAAATGCTAATTAAATGGGAGGTTTTTCCTTTACTTAAAATATTTTCTTTAAATGTTGTAACGGAAAATAAAAGCTTAATCAGCCTCCTTTTTTTTTTTCTCCTGAATGTCTTTTCTTTAGTGTTCTCTAAAGAACACTAAAAGTAATGATCACTCATCACCCATGGGACTGCACCTGGGGGGGCTTAACTTGGGCTTCAGACTTCCATTGACTCCTTGAAGTTGGAGAGCAGAGAATCACATCTCCTATCTTCTAATTTCAATGGTCTTTCTATGTGCTATTTCAAAGGCTGAAAATTTAAAAAATATCTTTCACCTTTGCTCTCTGTCTTCAGAGATGAAAGAGTAGCTATTACTTCACTGACCTGTCTCTCCTTAGTGTAAAACACTGGAAAGATGTTGGAGACTACTTCTATACCAAATACTCTTCTCTGCACATTTTTTCTCAAAGGAGATGGGAGAAGTAAAGAATAAGAATCTGCTAATGCTCAGTTTCTGAAATCATTCTGTAAACAAAACATCTAAGAGTAGTACAGCAGTATTTGTTATCCAGAAAGGGAATGTGGAAGAGAGAGACTACAACAGCTCCCCCCCTACCCAGCTCCAAACTGGATATATTAATAGCACAGTTCACAACGGTATGGTTGATGCTTTTTGGGTACAACCTGAACAACCATTCTTAAGTAATAATGAACTAATTAATATAATTTGCACATGTAAATAATCCCATGAAGCTAATGAGTCCAATTCAATGGATGAAGTTAGGTCTCTGCTCCAGCTGGAGTTTATTTAATAAAAAAGACACCTCTTCTTCATGTGAAGGTAATTTCAGCACCACTAATGGACACTTATTGTTATCAGGTAGAGGAAAAATGGGAAGGAAGGGAACAAATGATCATTACAGAAGATAGAAGGAATGCCAGCAGGGGTGAGATGGAGTTGATGCCACACATGGAAGCAGGACATTTTGGACTATGGGGAGATTACAGCATGGAGAGAAGTTCCTATGAGAGTAAATTGGAGAAGACTGCATCATGGGAAAGAAACTCCATGAGAAACAAGTTACCTGTGGTAGGCAAAATGCATGAGCAAAAACTGGTGTACTGAAAAGCTGCAGTTAAGGTCAGTGGTGGGATTTTTTTTTTAAAAGATGTTTGGAGTTGTTCTCCTGCAGCAATGGGTCACCAAAATTGAAGGCTGGGCTGCTGAGGTACTGTGCTGTGGGATAAAGTGGTGTGAAATTTTCACGAGACTGGAAAATTGTTGTGACATCTTTCAGGACCAGTGAGAATTTGAAATATACTCAATGCTGCTATTGGGCTGAAAGATGCACTGAAGAAAAAAAATAATAATCAGCATATAACACTGTTCCGTTCCACTGAAATTTCTCTGTTTTTGCTAATGTTTGCTTAATGTGTACTAGCACAGTAGAAACATTGTAAAGTAACTATTACTTCAATTATGGGGCATAATAGAAAGTCACTAAAAGATTT
Organism: Actenoides lindsayi; assembly: GCA_025331215.1. Classification (NCBI taxonomy): domain Eukaryota; kingdom Metazoa; phylum Chordata; class Aves; order Coraciiformes; family Alcedinidae; genus Actenoides; species Actenoides lindsayi. The sequence continues at coordinate 30,362 of WTSP01018385.1, read as the reverse complement.
TTTAATTATATTTTTGTTAGTGTTTAGATAGATAAAGAAGTAATGCTTTTACAGTTACTTTTTGCACATCAGACTAAATTACAATAAGAAGATAACTATTTAAAACAGGCTGACAGTCTGTTGATATTGCTGTGCATTTTTCTATTAGTCTTCCTCATTGTATTCTGGCCCAGATCTTTTTTTCACAGATTACCAGTCAGAAATCGTGGCCTGCTTGGGGAAGCAAGAAGAAGCTAAATAGCAAAAAGGAGAGGGGATTTAAATGAATTCACTGGTATGTAGGTACCTTAGTCCATATTCACAATTCTTTAAATCCCTGCAAAGCTGCTTCTCAGGCTCTTTGAGTAGCTGAAAATATGTATACTCTGGCTTTCCAGCACTGAACATATTGACACTGAGGTCAGGGCTGAACGTGCTTATGATTGTGGTTTTGATCCAGAAGCAAAAAGATTTTAATGCAAAATCATTTTAGAGTCTCAGTCAAGAGGAGAGAAAATAGCAGTATATCCCACTAACAGCCTGGGTAAATTGACACATACACTGGTATTCTCCAGCTATTCTACAGTTAGTGCTTAATGTGAGATACAGACACTGTGTCTGGAGTTATCTGGGATTTCTCTACTCACAGTTGACCATCCTAGACATTTGGATACAGAACCATACTCTGGTCCAAAATATTTTGTACTCTAAGTTATAGGGAAATGAAGAATACATCTTTTCAAGCAGTGTATTAAAGAATCTATATTAGAGAATTTTGTTCTAATTTTTCTTTATTGTTGCTTCTGAATTTATACTGTGCTTAATCGAATATTCAGGGGGTTTTTCATGTCTTTTTTTTTAACTACTTCTGAGTTACATAAAATTCCTGAGATGAAAACTGAAAACATGTATTTACTAATTTTACCAGCTCAGGCCCTGAAACAGAGGAACTCTGAATTTTTCTAGAACGTGTTGAGACAATATATAACCAAATAGAGAATTTGAAATCTTGGAGCTTCTATGAGCCATTTTAATGGTTCACTCAGTCAGCTTTTTGAACAGCCATTTTCCCCAGATTTGTTAGATTTCTTTGCTGCAGAATCTATACACTGTTACAGATGGAGTAACAGGTTCCTTAATCTTTTCACAGCAAATAAGTAGCTCTTTTTAGAAAAATGAAATTGTAATAGCTTGATCTTTTCAGAGGCAGGCCAAATTTACTAGGCTAACTAGCAGCAAACAGTTGAGTTTAAATTACTGTGATTTCTACAACTGGAGGTAATGGTGAGATCAATCATGAAAATCAAATGTGAGAATTTATGAGATGTGTTCGAAGTCCTACACATAAACACTGTGCACTTACAAATAATATTGTTAAACAGAAGCTACACATCAAGTAGTCTTCAAATAATATTGTTTCAATTATTTCCTTTTGTGATACAAAATATTTTAAAATTGTCATTAAATTATTAATATTTCAGCTTCCTTAAATGTCTTTCCCATTTATTATTAGAGCTCCTATGAAAAGGAATTCTAGATGATAAAAACATTTGTCCTGTTTTTATAAGAAATTATTATTTTAAAACAGCTTTTCATTCTAACTAGTGTTGAATTAATACTAGTCTACAAAAAACCCCATCTGTCTGGGATTTGATATCTTCTTTGTTAAGTTTTGTCAAACCAGTGCTAAATATTTGACTTCTTTCTTGCACTTTTTAGTAATTTTTTTCTTTACAAACCCCAGAAGTTACTGATGACCATCTGTAGTTGAAAAATATAAGCAGAAGGTTTTCCTTTCTTTGGCCATGCATATCATCTCACTGTATAGGAACTTATTCCTGGATGATTTTCTAAGAGAAACTGTGTGTGACTCCATAGATGATTCCATATATTTGCCATACAGTGCTGTTAAGTGTTGAACTACTTAATCGAGTTAGTTTTCTCAATGATTAGCGGTATTTTTTATGTAATGAGGTCTTCCGCACATCCACCACTACATTGTTTGAATTAATTTATTATATTGCTTTCCTATTTTTTTTTTGTAGACTTATTTTCATATCTACTGTCTTTACTCTTTCACTTGATTTCCCTTACTTTTCCCACTGCTCATCAGAAAAGACACTACATTTTTAGTAATGGCAGCATTTACGTCTGCGTTTAAGTGTTACTATTTACTGTGTCTGCCATAATTGTGGTTCAACTTCGCATTCTAAACTTGCTGAACTTTCTGATACATTGAGGAGTGTAAATATTCATGAGTAATAGTTTTTAAATGACTATATGAATATGACATGCTGTGTATCAAATTCTGTATATTGCCTAACACAATCAAGCTTTTATTGCAAAATTAGACATAAGTAACTTTCCAAAAACACTTGGCATTCCTGACAAATAATATAATCTAGATTGTTCTTGTGTGAATTTTCCCATAAAACAGGTTCAAACTGGCATTGAGAACGACTGTATATTGAGATGCCAACTGCTGTGATATTTTTCTTAGCAATTAAGTGTTGCGTGACATATTTTCTGTGTAGCCGAAGTTTGTATAGGACATTTTGATTTCTATTGCCACAAAAAGGTGGAACATGTACTTTCAATTATAATCTCTGCAAATAATCTACCACTGGAATTTATTGCAGTGGAAAACTAATCATCTGAGCCACATAAAGAAAATAGAAACTGGGATGATTCTTGAAATTTACCTTTACTTCTGTATTAAGCAGACACCTACAACTGAGCTATTTGTGCAGGCTTCTTGTATTTTCAGTTGAGAGAAATAGGCACAGTCTGTGATTCATGTAATCCTAAAATAGATGTCTATAGTTGGTCACATAAATTCCATCTTCTACTGCCTATTGATCTCCACTGGATGCCAAAAAAATGAAGTGACTAGTAAACACGATGATGTGTTGTAGACCACTAAAGTTAGGTGAGATGTCTCTTGAGCACTTACTTAAATGCTATGGTATAAATATATTATGTTACTGATTTTTTTTTTATTGCTAGTTATTTTCAGCTATTTTTATACTTTTATTCTGTGCAAAATGTATATCTATTTTACTTCCTGCTTTATTAGGCTACATAAAATGGTTATTTTATACCTCAATTATATTAATTGTTAAAATATATTTGTTTAAACTTTTCATAGATGCATCATTTTGTGTAACAAAGCACAAACTATCACAATAAAATTTTTTTTTTAACATCAAAATATTTTTGGTAATTAAGTGAAAACTAAGAAAATATTAACTTCATACAGAAGTAAATCATGTCATAAAAGCTGGATAAAGAGCAAATATAGAGTTAAGAAACTGCTTATTAGTAGAAAATTACTAGAAAAATTGTATTTTGGATAGAATTTATTTTCAATAGAGATTGCAACATTATGAGATCTGTTTATTAATGATCATCTAGAAAAAGAACAAGCTCACTTTGAAAGCATTGAAGCAAAATGAAAAATAATTTTTTTTTCTGAAGTTTTCTGGCATATCACAGTATATTTGCAGTTTTAGTAGCATGTGGTCATCAATTTTTACTTGAGACTGTCATGGTTTAACCCCAGCTGGCCACTAAGTACCACACAGTTGCTCACTCCCTTCTCTTGCGATGGAGGAGAGAACTGAAAGAGTAAAATTGAGAAAACTCATGGGTTGAGATAAAGACAGTTTAATAAGTAAAGCAAAAGCTGTGCACACAAGCAAATCAAAACAAGGAATTCATTCACCAATTCCCATTGGCAGGCAGGTGTTCAGCCATCTCCAGGAAAGCAGGGCTCCATCACACATAAGAGTTACTTAGGAAGCCAAACACCATTATTCTGAACATCCCCCACTTCTTCCTTCTTCCCCCAGCTTTATATGCTGATTGTGACATGGTATGGTATGGTATGGTATGGTATGGTATGGTATGGTATGGTATGGTATGGTATGGTATGGTATGGTATGGTATGAAATATCCCTTTGGTCAGTTGAGGTCATCTGTCCCAGCTGTGTCCTCTCACAACATCTTGTGCACTCCCAGCCTACTCACAGGTGGAGTAATGTGAGAGGCAGGAAATGTCTTGACTGTGCAAGCACTGCTCTGCTGTAACTAAAACATCCCTGTATTATCAACACTGTTTCCAGCACAATCCAAAGCATAGCCGCATACTAGGTACTGTGAAGAAAATTTACTCTGTTATAGCCAAAACCAGCACAAAGACTTTGTTTTCCTGAGACTCACTTTTAATAACTTGTTGTTTTTGTCCTATAGCTCTTTTTCTTCATTGGTTTTTAAGTTTTCGAAGTTTCACTGAATTGCAGAATCAGAGTGACAAAAAAGAATTACCTTGTTTTGTCTCAACTGGGACAGTATCTGCAGCTGGCATTACAAATTTGAGAGCAAAGCTTGTAAAGAAAAATTATTTCTGTTTCCTTTATAAATAAGAAGTAAGCTCAGCAGTGGCACTAAAACCTTTAAGAGGAAAGTACAATTTTTACCCAGCCTCATTCAATTTCAATAGACTTTTCAGTACCTTTCTATTATATTTGTGCCAATAGCTTAAGCCGTAAATTCTGACAGCTGCTGTTATTTAAAGGCAAATCCTTCAACAGGAAATTAATATAAAATCATGTAAAAGAAGGAAGTGACAATAACTGTATAAAATTAACAGAATTCTAACTAAAGACTGTTTTCTCTAAAACATTTTTCTTTAGCAGACTTTCAGATTTCCAACTGGGAAAAAGATTTAGGCCTTAGGTGTTTGTTTGACATCAGTGGAATTTATTGTAGGTAATTAATTAGAGAAACCTCTCTATTGCCAAAGAAGATTTATAATAATCATATATGTTGTTTGCAAAGAAAAATTAAGATATGTATTTAAGCACATATTTCAGTGCTGTTTGCTAGTTATTAACCAAGTAGTCAGAAAATATCTGGTAAATGAGTACTTAAAGTAGATTAAATAAGACATGAAATACACATATTAATGAAGGAGAAAGGCTTTTAACATTCCTTGTAGCTGTGCTTTTTGTTACTAGGCTACCCTGCCTTCCAGCCCTGATAAAACAAGCAAGGTAAAGCAAGTGTTAAAGGCCTTGATATGAATCAGTAACTTCAGCTGCAGTTATAAAACAGTATCAATGTTTTCTATTATTTTGGCCACAATAAATCCATGTTTTCCTGTTACAATTTAAAAATGATTGGTCAGAGATTAATTTACCAGCAGTATTAGGCCATATCTAATCTGAATTAATTTAAAAATCAACAAGGCACTCAAGTTATTGTAACTTTGTGCTGTCACTAGAACCAGTATGATCTCAGAACACAGAATTATATGTATTGAGCTATGTTGACATGTACTCCAAAATAATGAACAAATTATAGTGATTTATTAAATTAAAAGTTTAGTTGTATTTTGATTTTGTCATTTTCTTTACATTTTAATTTATCTCTTGTTATTTTCACACCTACCCAGTCTTTAAATTTCCAAATATTAAACCCAAAAATTCTTATTTAAGAAACAGCACCAGTTGTGGATCTATATTTATTGTTGCACACTGAACATATTTTTATTAACAATATGGTTCTAATGCAGAGAAGGGTTTTTTCATAATTTGTTATGGAAGAATTTGTTAGTTCTTGTCTTTTACAGGTTTCCTGACCTATAGGTAGAAAAAGGCATGACATGTTGAGATGAAAAGAGGAAAGAGGAAAGGTGAGGCTAAGTGAAGTGAAATGATGAAGAGAAGTGAAGAGAAACATCCTTCGTAGTTGTAGGAACTTTGCAGGAACAGTCTTAGAAACTCACTTTTTCCTTAAATGTGTGGTTACACTTGACTCTAACATTATTATGTAACTTCTTTTTTTCCCCTCTTTTTTTTTTAATTTTTTTTTTTTTTTTTTAATTTTAGCTATACACTCCACATTGCTTGTTTTGTAATACTCTGAGAATGGAGCGATAAGACTATAATGACGTGCTCTTGGGTCACAACACTCCCACAGAGTGCTACATATAGGCTTGGGGAACAGTGGATAGAAAGCTGCCAGAGAGGAAAAGGACCTGGGAGTGTTGATTGACAGCCAGCTGAATATGAGCCAGCAGTGTGCCCAGATGGCCAAGAAGGCCAACACCATCCTGGCTTGAATCACAAATAGTGTGGTCAGCAGGACTAGGGAAGTGATTGTCCCCCTGTACTGGTGAGGCCACACACACCTTAAATACTGTATTCAGTTTTGTGCCTCTCACTACAAGAAGGGCATTGAGGTGCTGGAGTGTGTCCAAAGAAGGGCAACCAAGTTGGTGAAGGGTCTACAGAACAAATCTTATGGGGAGCAGCTGAGGGAACTGGGACTGTTTAGCCTGGAGAAAAGGAGGTTCAGGCCTTAGCCTGGAGGTCTTTTCTAACCTCAATGATTCTATGATTCTATTCTATGATTTAAACCATCTGTAACTCTACTTAAGACAGAAAGTAATCTCCAGATTAAGTAAATTTTAGAAAATTTTCACTGATGACAATTGAGCAGAAGCATAGAAAAAATAGATTTTTCTGCCATATTAATGGAAAACTCCCCACATTTATGTTTCTTATGCCTACCCTCAAGAGGGCATTTACTTTTCAGGACCTGGCCCTTGCACTATCATTTGCACATCACATTTTACTGAGAGTACAAATATTATCACCCTATAAGGTTATTTGCATTTGCATGCCCATGTTGTATTGTAAAGTGACATTTAGCAGCATTTACTTTTTTGGCTGCCATTTCCTCATCTTGCATAATACATTTTTCTTACATTAGAAGCTGAGGCACAGGAAAATTTTAAAGTTTGAGTGCACCTGTGAGATGACAGTGTGATAGACACCTGTGAAATAAATGCAGACTTTTGGTGAGAGGGTTCAGGTGCAACCCCCTAAAATGACATTTTATGATATGGCAAGCTTAAATGGTAGAATGTTGAAAAATCAAAGAAAAAAAAACATTACATCGTGTAAAACTGTAGTACAAGAGGAAAAAACGGCAACAGTGCGCAAAGCTGCAGCTGATCCTGCTTGCCATATGGTATGTCACTCACTGTAATAACACTTAACATTCCTCAGTAAGTGCCCTTAAATATCAGAGAGTGAATAAGGCAGTACACAGATTGTAAAAGGAATTTGTAATCATATACATTACGATCTTTGTACTTGCAGGAATCATTCCACCCTTACATTAACAGAATACCCTTTAAAAATGCATATATCTTAGAACATTCCCAGGGCTAGATAGTTTGAAATCTGGTTGTGCAAATGGTTAAAAGCAAGGCTTCCTTATCCAATACTAAACAAACAAAAAACCCCCCTCCAAACTGTGAACAAATAATTGCTGTAATTTCTCTCCCCTTTCCCTTTCAGAATACTGTGATTTTCACACAAATATAGGTTTTGTATATTTATGTATTTTTTCAATGTATTCTGTTCTAAGTGACACTGATGAAAAAACAGCTATCTCAAGTTGTCTGAAGGATGATAATTTGCTCTTTATCACAGGTGTATGTTAAGCTGTTTAACTGTTCATTATTTCTCACAATGCACAATCTAGAGAGCACTCAATGCAAGTTTCATGCAACAGTTTTGAAATAAATAAACTACTTTGTCGAATCACACCTGTGATTAAATTGTGAAACTTAGTGCCACAGGATGTTCCAGAAGCCAAAAGTGTAATCAGATTCTGAAAAGGACTGAGGACAGGCCTATCTTCTCAATGGAACACAGAAGTCTGGAGTCTTCCTTTCAGAAAGTCCCTCAGACTCTTACTACTGCAAGTACATGCCAGGAAAAAGGATAACTGTATGCACGCTTGTGCTCCATACTCATGTCTGTTGAAGAAAGGATTCTGAGACAGATGAATCCTTATCCTTTTTCAATATGCTATTTTATGGAAGTATTTACACTGAACTGAATTCAGATCCAGTACTGAGTTAGTACTTTTCTGGGTGTTTCACTGGATACTGAAACATGGAGAAACAAGCAAACAGACCCCATTTACTAAGTTTGGCTTTGGTTTTTGGTTTGTTTGGTTTGTTGGGGTTTTTTTTTGGGGGGGGGGATTATTTTTTGTGGGTTTTTTTTGGATGTTTTATTTTGGGTTTTTGTTTCTTTGTTTGGAGGTTTTGGTTTGTTTTTTTTTTCTCTGAAAAAATATTCCTTTTAAAAAATATTCATTCTTTTTAGATTAGGTGAGTTTTTAGAGATAAGCAAGTCACTTTCTATTCTGACAGGCTATAAGGAACAAATTCAGTCTTTTATTCATTATGTGAATAAAGGACTGTTTTGACTTTGTTTGGTTTTATTATCTTCTTTGTATATCCTGAAGTTCATTTGTGTGGTGGAACCATCCCTGTCCTGTGGAATTATAAACATATGACTGAAAGATTTATTTATTTATTTATTTATTTATTTATTACTCTTTGCAGCTTCTAAGATCATCTTCCCTGATAAGAAAGTATTTTTCCAAGCAGTTATTTTGTGAGAAATCAAACCTTCTCCTGATTTTACTGGTAACGTTTCTGGCTATAAACTGCTACTTAAGCAAAAACCTTATTGTTGTATCTGTAAAATTGTTTAGCACCTTTGTGATATAGGTAGTGTAGCAAATCAGATAAAATGTATCAATAAGAAAAATCCTGCACTGACAGAGAAAAAAGCAACCGGACTGTACAAATTTCTTCGATTCTAAATTCTACAGAATAAACATTTTCTAGGTGTCACTTAAGGAAGGAAAAGTGGCTTGAGATTAGGATCTGAGACCTCATGAGTTTTACATGGTGAGATGAGTTCAGTAGACATGCCACATCACTTCTGAGATGATTTCTATAGCATGATGTCTACTATATTTGCCTTTCATCTGTTTGGTAGATTTTTATTTTTTATTTCTTAATTTTCCAAGCTAAAGTAGTATATACCAATAAAAAATAGATCTCAGTGTGGGAACTTTCATAAGACTTCTGTGTTATTTTTCCAACAACTTTGACTTTATGCACATCACTCAAGACATTGTTTTTTTCTACTGTCTGACAGACCCAATTCTTTATGAGACTTCTTCTAGTCAGTAAATGTCCTAATAATTCTGCACATACTTTTCATGCCACTGCTCACTGTGTGGCTTATGGGAACTTCACTCATTTTCACTTTCTCCCACAGAGTTTGTGATCCTGATAGTTTTCTCTGATGACTTTGTAGGATTACATTTTTCTAGAAGCTATTTCCTCTGAAATGATAGGTCTCTCTTTGCCAACAGTTCTCTCATCACTAGTAATGCACAATGTTGGAGAATGCCCTTTTGACTTTTCCTGTTTCCCTTTTCCACAGTATCACTTGTTGCTTCTCTCTGTTCCTCCTCAGTAATGCACTGACCGAGGCAGAGCAACTGACCTGATGGTTTCATCATCTGGGATTGCAAAACCTGTCTTTTCAGTCACAGTACTTGGTATCAGAGGAGCAGGGTCAGTATCAGTCCTTGGCAGTTTGTACATTTCAGGTGACTATCTCATCTGCGTGATTTACTGATAGTTTCTCAGGAGCTGACAAGAGTGAGCTTCAAGTACATTTTCTTCAGCTCTAACATTGGAAGAAAATGTTAGTTGGAGCAAGCAGATTATCTAAACAGAGCCTGATGAGTCTGTGTCCATGCTCATTGATCTTTCTTAATCCATGTTTGCTTAATTCATTCTAATCCATGACCTTTGCTCCCACTTTAGCTTTGCACTGCCCCACATTCAGCAGCCTCAGCAGAGTGTCAGTGAATCAGGGCTCCAGGATATTATCATCCTTGGCCATTGTCAAAGAGAGGGGACCTGGACAGAAGTCAGGTTAACTGATGTTTCTTTACAGAAGATTAAAACAATAACATGTGCAGAAGAATAATATCTTGTTAAGATTAGAGTTCTGTCCCTATGTAGGGTTGCCAATGTTTTTTTTTTATTTATTTATTTTTTCTTTAAGCATCATCTTTGAAAGGAATAAAATAAATAGGAATTGAATAGTAGAACACAACTAATGCATCAGCAATTGTGTTTTAGTGTCATACAGTGTTTTTGTCATAGCAATATCAGCACGTGTGAGAAATTAATCTTGTAGGTTATGGGGAAGTTTGTGAAATGTATAGAGAAAGCTGGATACTTTTATGTTATGAAAGTATTATTTTCCTGAAAAAAGTAGAAGACAGAGATATGTAACTATATATTTTTTCTAGATTCCACCAACTAACATAAAGTAGATTTTCCATTACATGGCTGGTCCCATATTAGGATGTAACAATAAGATACTGAGTGATATTATATAAAATATAATTTTAACCAGGTAAGTGGTGGTGTCTGCAACACTGGACAATTCTAAGATTCAGCTGACTGGGTGCTGAGCCATCCTATGTAGACCATGCATTTCCAAAGAAAGGTTGAACCAGATGATCCTTGAGATACCTTTCAATGTAGTATTATTCTATGAGTCTATAAAAGCTTTTCACCTGACCTTTCGCCTTAGAAATGCAGATAATTTTCACTCAGAGTATCACTGTTAGTATATACAGACTCACTGAAAACAAAAATTGTCTTTTTTTTTCTTTTATTACTAGACATGCTGTGTATCCTTTAACATTCATTTGGGATACACCTCTTTGAATCTTATTAATATATGATATACTCTCCTGCCTGTCTTCATTTGCACAGTGTATCATAGACAAAATGATTGTGAGGCTTTAAGTCTCTCCAGTGGACTTTAAACAGGTATTAACTTTATTTTTAAGCACAGTGAACTTACTTGGAATGAGACTGGGCCAACATAAATTGAAATGGAGAAATAGAAGAAATACAAGTAGAGCTGGAATAAAAGAACAACAAAAGTAGATAAAAATGTTAGACAAAATGGTTCTGAAAAGTTACATGCAATGACTCTGAAAGCCCTGGGGTAGTTCCACAGCAACTTGAATACATAGTATTTCATGTAGCAAATAGAAAATGTCACTTGCCAGTATCTGACCTTGACAGAATTATTTGAGTAATATTGCTAGCGTGATTGAACAACTTCCTCATTATTTTAGACAGTAAGAGGTTTTCCAGAAAGCTCTGTCTGCTAGTTCTTCCTATACACTCTGCTTTCATAAACAGAAGGAGAGAAGTATAGGATATATCATTGCATTTACTTTTTAACCTCTATATCTAGGTTCTTGCTTGCTCTCTGCTGCATGGGTGTCTGAACAGTTTACAAATGTGAATTCTTTTACTTTTCCAGGGAAACATAATTATTGTCAAAAGAGAGAAAACAGAAAACTGAGGAACAAAGAAACTGAAAGGAAGATTTTTAAAGGTGTTCAGGAATCTGAATCTGGACAGAACTGGGATGTTTCAGTCTCAGAAAATGGCAGGATGTCAGGCACTGAAGTTTTCTCTGCTTAAGATAATTTTTAATTTTTTTTTTTTTTTTTTAATTTAAAATCTTGTTACTACACATGCAATGGCTTGAGTTGGAAAGGGCCTTAAAGATCATCTAGTTCCAACCCCCTTGCCATGAGTAGGGACAACTCCCACTAGTACACATTGCTCATCCATCTTGGTCTTAAACACTTGTAGGGATGAGGCATCCACAATTTCTCTGTGCAACCCATTCCAATGTCTTACCACCCTTGTAGTAAAGAATTTCTAATGTCTAATCTAAATCTACCTTTCTCTAGTTTAAAACCAGTGTCCCTCAACCTATCACCACATGTCCTTATAAAAAGTCCCTCTCCAGTTTTCCTGTAGGCCCAAGGAGACGCCAAGGAGATTCACCACATTGGTTGTACTAAATATCTAGCAAATCCTTTCTGCCCAAGATTTATAACTAACATTTATTCTGGCACAGATTATAGCATTCCTATATGTAGATACTTTTGTACTGTATCCTAATGGTTAAATCACTTTTCTAGTAAGCAATTCTTATGTCATATTAATCATGTTAGGACCTCGAATCCTGCCTCTCAGAACAGGAGGAGCTAGGTGATGAAAGTGGGAGTCCCTTGACCTCAAGCCTTTTGTGTATTTTACACTGAAGAACAGAAGCATCATGGGACCAGAAGAAAAGTAAAGGAGAAGAATGGGCATGCATTCTTATTTCTATCATCCTAGGCACTATGAGGACAAGCCTGACTTTTAGCTTCTTTTCCCTGGACTACTTCAGCATTCAATCCATTGAGATCTAATGTAAAATTCATAAAAACTCCAAGATCAGGTTTTGTAATTACTGTCTCTCAGGTCGATGCTCTGACCTTTAAACTGTAATATCAGGTTTACCCTTGCCTCATTTCCTTCCTCCATGATTCTTGTAATCTTGGCTATAAATTGGCTATATATCAGCGGCTGATGTGGTGGGTTTCCTTTCTAGGTTTGCATTCCCACATGCTCTGTAATCTGAAAGATATATGCCAAACAGGTAGGATTTGTATTGCCTGGATAAAAGTGGTAAGAACTCTCTCCTCTGTTTCTTTCTGCAGCTGCTGCCTCACCTCCTGAGTCTGGGGGGGTTTGTGTTGTTTTTTGTTTGTTTGTTTGTGGTTTTGTTTTTTTCTGCTTTGTTTGTTGTTGTGGGGTTTTATTGGCTGGTTGGTTGGTTTTGGTTTGTTTTTTTATTGTTCTTTTTTTTTTTGGGGGGGGGGGGGGGGGGGGGGGTGGGGGGGGTGGTGGGTTTTTTTGTTTGTTTTCTCGGAGGCATAGTGCTTGCGGCTGTTGATACAA
>WTSP01018385.1:7456-17562 GCA_025331215.1 Actenoides lindsayi | reverse complement strand
TGTGTCGTGTGGGTTGGTTTGTTGTTTGTGTTCTTGTGTGTTGTGTTGTTGTGGTTGTTGTTGCTTGGGGTTTGTGCGCTGGTTTTAGTTGGTGTGGGGCGGTGGGGGGGCAGAGGGTTTGCTTGTTTATTTTGCCTGAAACAACTGTCATTGGACTTTGGAACAAATCGGAATTTGCCCGATGTTGCAACCCCTGAGATGTAAAGAGAAGCAAAAGTGAGAGTTGTAGCCCAAAACCTCACTTCGGTACCAAACCATCTATGTAGGTAACTAAAACAAAGGGCTTAATAACTAAGACTAGAATTGCCTTAGGTTTGTTAGTACAGCAAAGCAAACTTCTCCAGAGACAATTTTTCTCTCTGGAGAGTGTGAAAGACTCTCCAGAGAGATTCTATAGTCAACCTAGATCATTAAATCTAATTTTTAAATTATAAAAATACAAAAGACAGGTTTGAAGGTTATTAGACGTTTGCATCTAGGTGAGGAAAATTCTGTACAAATTAATAAAGGCACTTTATTTTTTTTTTTTATTTTTTTTTTTAATATTTATGGTGTATAAAGTATCCTAGTATCGGTAGATCCTTACAGAAATGCTTGGTTTCAGTGCGTTTCTTTACGTGCATTAGTGTTATTTAGGTAGCAAGTATTTTCTCTTTCCAGTTAAGTTTTTGTCATAGTGTACTGACTGCCCATGGTTTTATAAACATTAGATTGTTCCTAAATTCTTTCCTGACACAAACATTTCCTTCCTAAAGTAAATCCAAGCATGATTCAGTGGACAGCACACTTCAACTAATGCTTTCAATAGGACAGATGAATGAGGAAGTTTTTTCTCCACCTGCCCTGAGCAGTCCTTCATTATTACCTACTGGGCTGGGGACCTTCCTACATTCCTCTATGTCCTTAGTCACCCCATCAAGATATGTGACATATGGCCACATTTTCATGCTATGAAAAAAACCTTTCAAGTGGGCTGCAACCAATTGCCTCGTGATTTCAGACATACCGATTTTAAGTCCTTTCCTCAATCTTTTCATCAATAAATACATATACACACATACATACCCACAGACACACTTGAAGATTGACAAAAATATATAGAAATACATATATTTTATATACACACATATATATATTTACAAATAGCCCCTTGTATAAACTGCACAAAGCCCAGAAAGGATCTAAAGCCAAGAACGGCTCATGCAAATACAGCTAATCTACCCTAAAGGAGACTACTTCTGAGGCTATCTGCCAAGCATCCTTCCCTGGGTGGAAGCAGTTAGAAGAATAGATATGGTCTGATTTCCTACAAATTGTATCCATGACTTTTCTATACTAGAAAATGGTGCACTTCATCAGACTATTCTCTTATGCTTGTTTTTCTGCTTTTTGTTTCATGTACCTTTCTCGTCTTGTCATTTTGTTGTAAACTCTTTGGTGTAGAGCTTATTTTTACTATAAGCTTGTAGAGTACCTTTGGATTGAGCAAGACCATAAAAATAATGCATTTCAATGTCTCAAATAAATCAACTGTAAACTAATTTAGCTAGCCAAAAGAAATATATTTATAATGTATTGTGCATAATTTGTTTGGGAAATAAAAGTGTTTTAAAAGATACAAAGGCTAGAAAGTGTTTCTCTGAAAAAATATTTGTATGGATTCATTGTACACAATCTAATTCACGACTATTTTGTTTACAAGGTCTTCATAGATATGTACATTCACAGAACATGAATACTCTTGAAAGTGAGGAAACCCAACTTCTTTTGAGCGTACTGGAGACATAACTTAAAATTTTGTATTCTGAGAGAGAGAACAAATGAAGGTAAACAATGACATTTGCAAAATAGCTAAAAATATGAGATACCTCTTCTGTCTGCATATCCTTTGGAAAGTATTAGCTAATTATATTTAAGATGGAATGAGAACATAATTCCAGCTCTTTTGACGAGTAACAAATTGCACATTAGCACCTTGTAAGTAATATTATTTAAAACAGCTGTCCTTGTTTGTAGGTTCTACTTTGTAAGAATAAAATTAATTTGAAGCCCATCATTCACAAGGTGTGCATTATAATATCAAACCAGAAGTTTTAAGACATTGAAAACTGAAAATCCTGTATACCCTCTGCACAGAGGGAGAAATCTGGTGTTGAAATAAGAAGATAAAAGGAAAGGTATGTGAAGTCTATGATAACAGCATGATCCCTTGTGGTAGTCAGATTTTCAGTCATGATTAATTTGAGTCAGTCACTCTATTAATAATATTATCCTGGCTATAATCTAAGAATAATACTGGTTTCCATTGAGAAATGCAAATTGTAGATTGTTAAACATTTTTAGGTTTTTTTTTTTTTTTTTTTTATTAATTGACTAATTAAAGTGAATTGCTCACCTTTCTTTTCTTACAAAATTCCATGCAGAGATGACTCTTAATACTTTCCATTTAAACATATAATCTTTCATCCAAAGATCCAAAGGGCTTCACAATACAAATGATCTCACAGCAGTCCAATGAGATATATTACTGTTATTTTTTTAAGGCTGTTTTAAAGTATGATGTTCACATCCTTCATCAGGATATAATAACATCAACATCTACAAGTTTTCAGAGTCCTTTTCAAGTCAAGGGACAGCATTTGCTGATATCACAAAGATTTGATCCATGCAGTAACCATACTGAGAGATAGTGACTCACATTAAAAGTAGGAAGGTTTTTCCCATTAAGTTCAGAGGAGTCAGATTTTCACCTAATAATTTATAATGGTAGTAGTGTCAGAGACAGATATAGAAAGGCAACAGTAAAAATCATCAGTTATTCTATACACCAGTGAGATGCAGAATGTACTTGCACAGAAGTCTGATACGTAGTTTTAGCTGTTCTTTTGTTTTCTCTTAAAACAAACAAACAAACAAAAGGTTTCTAAGAGTATTGCTTCCTTCAAGCATGAGGCCAGACTAAATGCTGGATCAGTTTTGATCCTTAAAGCTAAGATAAAACAGAGCAGTAAGAACTTACTTTCATAGGGGTGCTACAGGGGAGATCTCAGTTGACTCCATGTCGTCATTGTAACCACACTTCAGAATCAATGAGCAGTCAAATGAATCATGACAGCAAGTGTCACTACAGGAAGTGAATATACTGCTACCATACATGATATTTAGTTTCTGTCTTATGATTAGGCTCTTAAAAAAAAAAAAAAAACTAAGGCTAAATTTTAATGTTCTTTAAATGGAAACAAATTCCAGAAAAATTTATTTTTCACTTTTTAATCCAGATTTAATCTCAGGTAGCTGAAACCAGAATATGCCCTTCATAGTTAAAGCTGAAACTGAAAAACTCTAAAGGATACTGTAAAGCAAAACACATGATGATCTTAGAAATACTATACTGAGTACTTCATATTAATTAGATCTATGCACAGATGCAGAGTGCTTCAAATACATTAAAAAAAAAAACAACAAAAAAGAAGCGTGCCTACCTGAAACAAGGTCCTTAGATACAGTGCTTGCCTTAGGGTATTGCTTAAGGCTCTTTCACTGAAATCAGAGATAAGGTGCTTGGCAACTCAAAGGACTGAGGCAATTATGTTAAAAACCAGTGGAACACTCATAAAGTGTATGTAACAGCTGCATGAAATGGCAATACACTATTATTACAAGGAAAATAAAATGGATCATTATAAATGAAACACACAAAGGATTGTTATCAGCAGAACAATTGTTATGTATTGAGCAATCAGAAACACCCACTTGGAAATCCTTAACAAAATGCTTAACATTTTATAAATAGAATTTCCAGGGAATTAAGAGATCAATACAACTGTCTAGTCACCTTCCACCTGTCTGGAACTGCCTTCCAATAAGAGTAACAGAGGGAAACAAGCAGCTTTAAAGTGGATCTTAATACATTTTTTTGAATGGGATTATAGGATGCAAGAAATGTCTGTTAGAGCAAGGGATAGGAATCAGTGACCTGGGAGGCCTTTCAGTACAGTATCTTGTGCTCCAGAAACCTTGTTTGTTGCTTTTCCAGTAAATGCAGATTCAGCACAGAAGACATTTCAACAAAACACCCTGTTGTTTAGAAGTTGTTCTAAGCATTTAATTTTCAAATAATTCTAATATAAACCCTGTATTAGTGGTGTAGAAATCCAGGCTTCATGAGTGACTGTAATCAACAGCAGAAGTGTCTAAAATCAATAGCTATCATGCAGCAGGGCCTTGCAGGGAATTAAGAACAGAGTGTGAAAATGGCAGTTGCTCTTCAATGTGCCTGCCAGACGAGATCACATGAAATTTCAACATTTCTTTCTCTGGTAGTCACAACAAGAATTTATATATACATGCAGTAGGAAGGCTTGCTACAAGACTAGGCATTTCTGGGTTTAAATCCCTGTTTATTCATCCATTTTACATGTACCTGTAAAGAATATCTGCACACAGAAGGAGGAAAAGAAGCCCTCAAGGTCAAGTGCAGAGTCATGGGAATTCTTCCTGTTCTAACTGGAGAACAAGAAACAATCAATGCAAATTCTTCTTGGCTGATATGCCGCAAGTTTCTCATTATGGTAATTAGTGACGCATGAACACTGTTAAGACTTTGCAGCATGTTATATCCCTTAATGCTCACTATTTACTCTAGTGCCCAGAGGCCCTAATAGGAATGTTGAGCTGACAAAGCACAGCTGGGAGGCTGACAGGGCTGCAGTAGGAGGAAATGCCAGGTCTTACCAAGGGACCCAAGGATCTCTCACCCTCTACCTCCTGTAGAAGCTGCAACTGCTGAGGTGGAGTAAGGGAGCAAAGTTATCACCCTTGGTGGGCATAAGGGCTCTGTGCTCATGGTACTGCACCTGGCAAATCTGACTGATCCATGGTGTGGGAGTTCTTTCCTTGCACTGTCCATAATAAACAAGCACTCATTATTGAAATGGACCTTATAGAAGACGAGTGCTATATTATATGGAGTACTGTGAAAACAATTATTTTGGCTTTTTTTCCTTGTCTAAATTCTAAGCATTTCCATTGTCATTCAGAAGCAGGTCACCCACATGTAAACATCCCCCTTGTAAAATTGCCAAGGCCAGAAAGACTTAGGACAATCTGCTGTGTAAAGGCTGATTGCACAAGTTTAAGCTGCCTGAGGGCTGCTTTAACTTAACTCTAATTTTTCTAAAACTCAGGGGGGAGATGATACTGTATGATAAAACTGATTCATTCTACATCCCATATTTTTCTATTTACCCCTTCTGAACAGTCACCAAACTCTCTCTACATTGCTGTTTGTTAAATGTTAAAAGTATTTTACCGTAATCACCAAAATATTTTTTCTAAAATAATGATGTATATATGACATAGGTTAGAGAAACAACTATGGATCAAATACTTGGCTGTGCTTGCTGAAGATTAGAAAATGGTTTAGCGCTCAGTCTTAGTTAATTGAGACCTCTCTTCTAAGCTCCTGTTTGGTACTCCAATGTAAGTGTTAGAAGTTAATCCTTTAAGTCTAACCATTCACCTAGTCTCTCCTTATGTCAAGGAGACAGAAGCCATAGTCAAAGATTTATCTCATTCTGTGATAGACTTCTATGTTTCAGTAAAACTGCTCTCATGAGGTTCTTTTTTCTTCTAGTCTCAATAGGTTACTATGTCTAATGTTAAAATGTGTAGATTAGATTACATGATTTGCATAGTATAAAGAGGTGGAATGTGATTTACATGCATCACCCAATAAGGGATTAGAGAAAAATGCTGAGATTTAAAGGAAAGAGTTGCCTAGATGCTGTCATCCACAAACAGATGGTTGGCATTTTAATGTAAAGAAATAGTGGCCAAAAATACTGGTGTATAGCCTGTGCAGTTCATGTTTCAGTACACAGACATGATGAGTCAGTAACAAGAAATTATGTGTCTGATAAAATGGTCAGTTTAATATATGAAATAAGGCAAAATGAGAATTTCTGTAGGCATAAAAATTCCTATTTCTAGAATTATACACTGCTAAAATGATGGAATAAATGTCATCAGGATGTTGGTTACACAGCTATCGTTGCTGCAATTGCAAACTAAAAAAGAACACAAAACTCAATGACCAAAACCCACCAAATGAACAAATATGTGATAGTATGTGATTAACATGTTGTGTAATTTACACTTTTATTTAAAATGCACTAATATTATCATCAAATGCTTGTATGCTGTGTCAATTCAGAACAGATCATTCAAACCCAGAAAATTCTCCTTGAAATGTGCATTCCACCTGGTAAACTTACCTGAACATCTTTAATGAAGAAAAATGTTCAATTTTTAATGTACACTATGAAATTGGCTACTTCATCTATGTTGTATAATACCTTAAAAATGCACCTTAACACTTCTGATTATTATGAATGATTCAATAAAAACACCTTAAATGCATAGAAACTGGAGATCATATAATCTAACCCAGCTGTCAAGCAATTTATAAATACAGAAGCAACTACCCACATCTGTTCTCCTATTTTCTTTTTTCAATTTAAGAGGGAAATTGACCTTACAATCTTCAACGTGACTTCAGGTCATTGTTATTAGTGATGAGAAAATGCTGCGTTCTTCTTTTGACTGAGTCTGGCAAACCTCCCAGATATTTTACAATCACAGTATAAAAGCTCTGAAATGCTGTACAATATTTTATTTTTTCACGTTTAGACACTTGTTGTAGCAGCCTGTACAGCTGGTAAATAGAAATCTTTTTGCAGGAAGTCTGTGTGCTTTTTATCAGTTTAAATGATGTTTCTTCTTTGAAACCTTGAGTGCTAAAATAACTTGGCTGAAATAAATAAGTTGCTAGGTATTTAAGATGGCGATGTTAGTAATGTTCATTTAGGGAGGATGAGTAAGGGAACAGTATCATTATTTTTCAAGTGAGGAACAAATATCTGTGTGAAAAATTAAAGTTGAGTTGAGACTCATTCTCAAGAAAACATGGATGCACAAACACTGTCCCTACATGAGGAAAAGAGAAAATTCAGCTTTATGCAGCATAATTCACATTAACTACAGTATTATTAATGTATAATCCTGTTTAATTTTCTTGATGTCTAAGTTAAAAAAATCAAGAGTTTAAGTATCCCACTAAAATAATTTTATCACAATTTACAGCATCCAAAGTATCTCCGCAGGATCTTGTTTGACATGTTATCTTCGATCTGCAGGAATTTGGGACATGCAGTAAGTCTCCATATTTAATATAATAAATAGCAGCCTGTAAGAACTGAAATAAAAAGTGATGCATGTGTTTGCATTAAGATGGGATACAAGGATGCTGACCCTCAGAATTAAATTCTTATCCCCACCTTTTGAAACTGTTCTGTATTGCATGATATTAGCAGAGAAAGATATTCCTCCTCTAATATCTGGTTAATATAGCATGCACGTGATTTTGGGTCTGGGACTGGAATTGAGGTTTCTACTTTTGCACAACCCTTAGGCAAGAGAATCATGCTTAGAAACTTTCTTGGGTAAAATCAATATTTAACAATACTGAAAGAAGGCAAACAACACTTGCAAGAAGAAAGGTACTCTTTCCATTGAATTGGATTGTTGTTCAGTGAGCAGTTTTGATAATTGTAAGCAGAAATACTAAAATAAATATTCATTCAGTGATAAAGATCAGAAATTTAACAATACAAAAGCAAAAACCACCTTCCTTTTTTCTTGTTAAGCAAATATGTCATCTAAATTAAAAGTTTTTAAAAAAGAAAAACCTTGCCAATTTCTTTAGAAAGCAACGTAATCTATCTCAGATATCACAGCATTCCTGAATTTGTCCCCCTTGGAGGATGGAAGAAGAGTAAGATATTCTGCAGATATTGAGGAAAGCTCATTCACTTACCACAGGCAAGTACTTACATGTCTTCTTTTACACAACCTCCTTCAAGAATGGCTGGATAAATAGGTAGGCTTTGTAGCATGTTTCTCCAGGGTCCTGGGATCCTGTGTCTTGTACTTTATATCACAATATATGTTCAGAAAAATATGCAAGCATGCAGCTCTGTAAAAAGGCATTGCCATTGGTAGTGATAGACCATCATCTTTTCACTGTGTTTGCATAGTCTCAGGACCGAGGTTTGTCACACATGTTCTGCGTGAACTTGTCCTTTCTGCAGCTTTACTTCACTTGGTTTATCTGTCATAGCAATTTGTCTAATGACTAGGTGTCTATAGATAATTTGTTTTATTTTTGTTGTCAGTTTATGGCGAAAGCATTGTTTTATATAGATAGTACAAACAAGCATGGGACATTCTACATTCTATGTAGAATGAAATATTTATGGTACTAAGGTAATGCTTTAAGGTGGAGAAATATAGGCCTGGTACAACAGCAGGGGGCTTGAGAAAGTGGGGGGCACAGGATGTGGTGTAGGGATGGGCATGAGGTGATAAGGGATGGGTCACAAGATGTCACTTCAGTTCCTATGGTTATAAACAACTCACCCATGGTCAGTTACAGAAACACTGAACTGGGCAAAACTGGTTTTAGGTATAAAAAAAAAAAAAAGAATCTGTATCTACCCAGATGTAAAAAGTACCACATATAGCAAATCTGGAAGTAGTGTGAGTCGCAGACCAGAAAAATACAGCAGAGTCGTAAAAGCAAGTTAGCAAAAATAACAATGACCTGAAGTGAGCCCTAGAGTGAAGATGAAGAAACGATCAACATAAACATCATATTCCTCCCAGTGAAGGACTCCAGATGCTGACAATTCACCATAACAACACCCCTACACATTCTCCAAGAAATAAAACACTGACCCTTAGACTGCAAGGAGAAGGGCAAGAGTGAGCACAACACTAGAAAAAGGAATAGAAGCAAAGTGAATATACAGCACTTCTATTTGCATTATTATTCTTTCTTTTTCTATTACAATTAAATCTGGACTAATAATGATCAGACTGTTCAGATTTCAATTATACTAACAATAAGTTCTTGGTTTTATAAATATGTAAGTTGTGCCTATACATTACCCATAAAGCTTTTGAGTGTAACAGACACTGACTAGTGAAGTAGAAGGATGCAAAGCAACAAGTTATAAGAATCAGAACCAGAGCTGTTCCATATGGTCTTCATTGTGCTGCTACTGTTTTGGATAGCCAGTTTTAATACTCAAATTCAGAAGTAATGGCTCTAAAATGCATTAATTGGATGCTATTTTTCTTTCTTATGGAACAAAAGGGAATATAAACCCTACCATAAAAGGTGTGATGATATCACTTAACATTATTTTTACATAGTCATAGACTCATAGGTTTTCAGTTGTTTAACCACAGATAGCTGATGGTTTGGACAACATGCGGGGTTTGAAATTCACATTCCTTTATTTTACAACAAATCTAGGAACAGTCATAACTATTTCACTGTCCAACTGTTAACTTTATTTCATCTCAATTTTTTCCCCTGTATTTTTTATTCCCCTTCTTTTTGTGTGTGTGTGGTAATGCTTTGGGGATTTTTTTCTTTTCTTTTTTTTTTTTTTTTTTTTTTTTTTTGTTGTTGTTTGTTTTTGTTTAATTTTTGTTTTTGTTTGCTTGTTTTTGTTTAATTTTTGGTTTTGTTTGCTTGTTTGGTTTTGGCTTTGGTTGTTTTTTTCGTTTGTTTGTTTTTTGGTTGTTTGTGGGGTTTTTTTGTTTGGTTGCTTGGTCATCAGTGCTGGTTTTGGTTTTGTACAAGACTGAACAGGAGGAAGACCTGGTGTTGATTAACTTTAGAAAGTTCCTAAAAGAAGAGTAGATGTCTGGTTGCTTATCGTCAGCTGCAGCAATACCACACAACAACCTATTCAGCAACTCTCTCAAATATTTTTGCTAATCAACAAAGTTTTTGAAAGTCAATAATTGAAGGCAACACCTTTATCTTTCTTACGTCTCCCTTTACAAGGATCTGTTTGGCCTTGAATCCAGAACATGGGATTGGTACTTCATAATGATGATGATGACAGTGAACTGCAATGCAATATAAATTACTACTAGAATATTCAATACTGAAGTATACCAAAACAAAGAAATAGGTTCTTGTCAAAATTAATTAATTAAATAAATTTGTGAAAACCAATACTTTTTATTTA
>WTSP01018384.1:33520-50537 GCA_025331215.1 Actenoides lindsayi | reverse complement strand
TGAGACACTGGAACAGGTTGTCCAGAGAGGTGGTGGAAGCCCCATCCTTGGAAGTTTTTAAGACCAGGCTGGATGGGTCTCTGAGCAACCTACTACAGTGGGAGGTGTCCCTGCCCATGGCAGGGGGGTTGGAACTAGATGATCTTTAAGGTCCCTTCAAGCCCTGACGATTCTATGATTCTATGTACCTTGGGAAGAGATCTTCATATCCTCAATACTAACAATTTCTTTTAGCTATGGCGACACTAGAGTATGCAGAGGTTTAAGACACCTCCTCATGTCATTTTTCCAAAGTAGCAAGTGCTGCTCAAGGAGGAGGCAGAATAGCAAAGCCTCCAGCTTCAACATCAGCAGCCTCCACCAAAAGCAGTGTGAAAAAAGGGATGAGAAGGCAGGGCTGTTCAGGCCCTTTTTCCCTCTGAAAATGCTCTTCTATAGTTGGTGAGGAAAGAAGAAGAAGGAATGAGAATGTGGGCATGCAGAAGTCTACGTTTTACATACAGAAAGGGGAAAAGAGTTAAAAAAGCCTTTCCAATATATTATCTCATGATATATGTTATTTTCCAGTTATGTCCAGTTCAGGTGGAAGGTTTAGATAGTGCTGTTACGAAGTAGTTTAAATGGTGGCTAGATTTATATGTCCCTCTTACATTCTTTATGTTAGAGTAAGTTTTTTCTGATCTACTTCTGCCACCCAGTGGATAGCTCATATGAAAACTCCCCCTAGTATTTACTTTAAAATATGTACTATATTAATAGTACATTTTAGAAAACATGTCATTGTCTATGTGATTCTGAGCAAGTAGCTAATACCAGGATCCCAGCGAGCAGCCACCAAGCATGAACTTCCTAGTGTGAGTATCAGGTCAAAGATCTAATTGGCAGAACAGGGAGAAGTGGTTGTATAAAGCTAAGTACTCTGGAACATAAATTTCAGGGAGGTTGGTGTGTTTTAGAACACCATAGTAGTGGCTTTTTTCCCCCACCTTTTATTCCTCAGTTTCACATATTTGAAGGAGAGATTAAAATATTCCTTTGCTGTACAATGTACTGTCAAATAAAACTAACTCATCTTTGTTAAACAAAGAAGACATTCCCATAATAGCTGTCTGATAAAAGCCTTTCAGAAACTACTTTTTTTTCCTAACAGAACCTCAAATATGACATCAGAACACCTAGAGCCACATACTGAAGTCAACAAAATATTCAAAAGCCGTTCCTAAGACAACATTATCTATTTTGTGCTTTGAGTGATTACCTGAGGCAAAATTGTATTATGAGAAATACCTATCAGGCTTAAATTGGGCTTTTCCTGACATTCAAAAATTTTGTTTTCCAATATAAACAATATTCTTATGAAGGACATTCTGCATGAAAATAGAAACTAAATTCATCTTCTATCTAAAGGGCTTTTTAAAATTTACTAAACCGCATATTAATCAAGGCAACAATCTTAGCTGTTACTTTATCTCCCACCGCAAATACCAGATGTAAAAAGGGAAGGCATTGCAAAAAAGATCCTGAACAAGGTCAGGCACTGAAATCATCGCCTAACTTAGCAAATACCGACTAGCCAGAACTGTTGTTGTGTGAAGAATTTACTGTTTACAGAACTAGGACTCACAAGAAAGCATATTGTAAGTCTCCACCCATTATATCCACTATATCCCATATCCACTGCCCATGCTCAGACAGAGGCCAATCTATGGACTGAACTTTTCTTTACTGAGATGGGGAAAATGGAGAAGTTAAGATTACTATTAAACTCAAATATAAATGCATATCATTCTCACTCTCATTCTCCCAAATTAAAAACAGAGGACAGCCCTTTAGAAAAAATAATTAATAAAGCTCTGATCATATTGCATATCTTTCATTGTTTATATACACATATATTCCTACAAAAGCTAAATCGCTTAATACAGCTTTATTTTCACCAGCTATTTATCATCAGTCAGTTGAACAGATTGTGATAGTTTTACAGAAGACCTGGTTATACTGTTCATCTTGAAGGTGTGTGGTGCATCCACATTAACAAGTAATTTTTCATCTTATTTTCTTCAGCTAATGATCAGTCAGTCAGTTTTATTCATTTGTGGAAGGAATGGCTCCTGCAGGAGCTGAGGTTGAGATAATGAAATATATTATTTCTGGAATAAATTGCATTCAGTTCTGGCCAGTGCTAGCACACAGACGGTGGTTCAGAGCAGACTACACTTTCCTTAGTAGCTTCTGTGACTTCTGCTTCACCCAGAAATACAAATCTCCAAAACAGATAACTGAAAAAAACCCCCAACAACAAACCACCCTCTGAACTATCCTCACCTGCTTCATTAAAGCAACTTTAAAAGTCACCAACAGCCCATCCCCTCCTGTACCTTCCTGAACCAGCTGATCCTTCCTGCCCATTTGCTCCTTATGCTCATAATTCAATCTCATGTCACTTGCAGACATATGTCTTCAGTTTGCCTTGCATCCTCAAGGGGAAAGTTTGGGAATGATTGTTATTCCCAGCTTCCTCTCTCTCGATAGTCTTGTTGAGGCGAGGGATGCTAAGAAGACCAGAACAGAGGGATGCCTGCTGGAGGCTAAAAGGATTAAACTCCCATTTCCCTTTGTCCAGTAGCTTCAAGTTTATGTTTCATCAGGGAAAACCCTAACTCAAGCTGGAAGGTAGATCTAAAAAATGAAGTATCTCTGCTATCATTTCCACAGCAACAGGTCTGGCAGCCAAAACAGTGAATGAAGTAGCCTCTCAGCTGTATGAACTTAACTCTTCCTGAACCCTACGGCCTTGTTTCTCCAGATCTCATAAACCCATGTTTCATTAACAACCATGAACTGTGTTTTGTTCTGCTGTTACATAGCAGGAGATGTTGGGGAGAGTATAAGAATTTTGCTGCACTTTGCAAGCAAGGAACGACCTTTTCTTTTGTGTTTGCTTATTTGTTCTACACTCGGATCATGGCAATTGGGCTGTGCACAGTTTCAAAGACCAACAGGAAGAGCAGCTTTGATATTCTGTATGTGATTAATAGTAAGAAAAAGAAAGAGGGAGACTCTGAAACTCTAGTTTAAGTAAGAAAGAACTCCAACTGAGGAATACATAGTGGAGACAGGGATTGGTCCTTCTGGAGATACAATATTACATCGTGTATGTACATATTCTCCTGTATGTAAGTACTTTTCTTACAGCTGCAACTGAGAGAAAAAGGGTTACGTTATAGCAGATCTGGGGAAAAGAAACCATTCTGCACTTTTATATTCCATCTCCTGTGAAGATCCATAGGAACATACCATATAAACTTCATCTTACGGATAAGGAAAGAGAGGCCAAGAATTGGTAATGACTTACCTAAAATGACAATTTGCTGGATTGTATCTGATACAGGATAATCAGGAATGTTAACAGATTTTCTGCTTTCTCGTCCCATGTTCTAGACTATAAAGCTTCCCCCAAATACCTTCCTCCCTGCCCTGGTCCATACTGTGTTCCTCTCCCAGATACCCACCCCCAGGAGGGGCTGCTGGGGTCAGGGTCCTGCAAACAGCTTTGCAGACATGACCTTTCCGTGGCCTTGCAGGAGGACCTAGCAGCTCACAGCTGCTGTGGAGAACTGAAAACTAAGCAGAACTGAACACACTAAACCACTTTCTTTGAGGCTGCAAGGGTATAAAGACTGCACTGCATAAACAGTGGAATTAACTGTTAGTATATGCATACTCATTTAAAATGCTTCAACCCAGTGCACAAGCTGTTTATTTGGCTGCTACTGGAATGCATCAGAGAGAAAATATATTCTTATAGGAAACATACGATGCAGCAGACAAATGGAACCAGCCTTGTGAGATGAAATTGCTGTACATGTTAGCATGTGCCTGTTGCAGAGCCAACTTCTGGAGTGTTCTCTGGACCATGAGTAGAACTTGCACAGTATAAGCGGTATAATCCCATGAAAATAAACACTACAAGAAAGAAAGAAGATCTCTGTCCTAGGGTTTCATGAAGTAAATAGTGCAGTCACCTGAGTAGTCAGCTTTGCTGTTGATTTCTTCATGGTATCCCAGGCACAGAAATACAAAGGACAATATGAGAAGCTCATAACAAAGAACACCAAGGTAACATACTTAGCATGCTCTCTTCACATTTATTGTTCTCAATGGCAGTCCTGTGCTAGGGCTTAACTGGGAACAAAAGTTCTCCATTTTTTTTAATTATTTTTTTTTTTCTTTAGGGAAGCAGGCTTTGCTAAAAAAAGAAAAATCATCTTACTTGCAAAAAAAGGTGAAGAGGAGTGAAAAAAATTTGACCAAAAAATGCGTGAGAAAAATAGGGCCATGATTGAGGTGGATCTGGGAAAACTCTGGTTTCCCTGTAAATTGAGTCTCTCTTGTGGCTTTGGTGAAAGACAATCATACAAGGCAGTTCCTAGTATATGTATATATGTATACTAAGAACACGTGTATGTATTCTGGCTGTATGAATACATACATGTATGTATTCTGATGCTATTTTTACATGTATCATCTTAGACATCATTTTACAAAGCAAAATGACTTGTTATACAAATCTGTTTATACCCTTAACCAAGAAAATTTCAAGAACAAAACTTACCTCTTAGGCCTTGGGTACCTTCAAAGCCAACTAGTCCAAAACCTTTGGCCCCTTTATCTCCATTTTTACCATGCTCACCTGAAATTTAATAAGTACAATAATTTTCATGTTTACATTAAAGTTGAAAAGTTAATTTTTCATAAAATTTGAGCTTGAAATTCACTGAGCAAAAGTCAAATTAAAAAAAATAAAATAAAGAAGTCTCTCAAAGATATTCCACCTTTCAGTCTTTGTTTGCCAGGATCACCAAAATCACCATAAAATTCTTCTGCCCCATATTACCCATCAATTCCATTCAAACCAAGACTGCCTTGTAAACATCTTAATGTTGCTGCAAATCCATTGCTTTGGTTTATATTCTTCCTTGTTTAATTCTAATCTGTAACATCAAACAAATTAGATTTTGAACAGTGGAAGTGAGTCCAAATTTTCAATGTAGAAAAAACCAAACCAATGATCTGATTATAAATACAGATACAGCTTGGTTTTTTTCATGAATTAGACTCTCTGAAAATGCTCTTTTCTTTACACAGAAGGCATAGCAAAAATAAGAAAAAAAAATTTAAATTTGAAGAACACTGTCAGATACCTGTAGAACTTTTTTAGGGGCCTTCCTAGTGTGGGTAGTTACACCTGTGAGAGCCAAGGATGTTTGTTCTAGGTAATGATCATGTGAGAATAAGGGACAAACATATAAAAATGCCTGGTTTTTTAGGAATAGTGCTTAAACTGTGACAGTTGAGAGCTGGTGGCATGGACCTGATCACAGTTTATTTTGTTGCAGACAAGGAGAGGTCCCACAGTCCCACAGGCAGCAGTGCTCTTCCTCACCTCCCAGCCTGACTGTGGGTTAGCATGATTTATAACTTTTTTTGTCTCTGCACAGAGATGATGTGGAAACAGTAGGGAGGTCAGGAGAGAAATAAATATTCTGTTCTCAGGTCAAATTTGAAAAGTGAGGCTTGCAAGGGGTGGAGATCTAGGGAGAGACTTCTCCCCATGGAGGAATAAAGCGGAGAGACTACAGCAGCTGGAGGTGGAGTGGGAACTCCAAAACCAGCTCAGGGAAAACAAAAGGATTAGGAAGGCAAAGACTGTTTAGAGCAAAGAAATAGCCTACAATAAAGCCATTCTATGGATGTTTAAAAGGGCAAAACCAATAAAATCCAACAAGTAACAACAAAAGCCCAGGCATTTAACTGCATGGCATGAAAGCTGAGATAGCGTCATGTGCTTTCAGTTTGGCACTGTGGTCTACACATACTGAAATGTGTGTTAGAGTGGGTCAGAGCAAGGAGGAAAGAGGAGTTAAAAGCAGATGAGTACTTTCAGTCTTATTAAATTTCTTGTAATGCAGTTAGGTTATTACATACTATGTCTCTGTGAGGTCGTAACCTAAAATTTGCAAAGTGAAACAAGGTTATTTTTGCCTATTTTCCAAAGCCAGCACACAATCTCTTACCATTTCATTCCACTCTCAAAAGAGTATTTTGTCTATTTTTGGAAAGCATCACTAAAAATACTTCATTACCATGGCATTTAACTCTAGATTTGGAAATTAAATTATACTTCTTTAGAACATATATGAAGATATATGAAAGCAAAAAGAAATAAATATCCCAGATATTTTTGCTGATAATATTTTTAATCCTCCCTCTTCATTTAGATCATAAGTTTTTGGCTATAGCACTGCAATGAACACAGTAACCCCAATAAAGGTTTGCTTTCAAATTTACTCTTCAGTGGTATTCTTTGCTGTAGGTACTAGAAAATACTAATCAACCATATATAATTAAATTATGACACCTCAAAGGTCCCTCAAGAAAGGGAAGGGTAAATTATGGTCCCTCAAGACTTTTTAGATTAGTGATGATCAGTGAATACTCTGGTTATGAGTCACCGTTTGGTTTCAGTATTGTTGAAAATACAGGTACAAACAAAGCTTTAAAACTTTTGCATATCATTTGGGGGTAGCTTTTCAGAAAAAGTTTATTAAATTATTGTTCAGTTTGTAATAACATTAAAATGGATTTATCTAATCTTTTAGTCTGTCTGCACTGCCTGTTTCTCAAGCCTAAAGTTAACATAGTAATGAACTCAAGTACTTTCTTTGGGCATTTTATTTTGTTTTGTAGGCTTCTAATTTCTTCCATAGCTATTCTGTATTTGTTTTCCCTGCAGAAAAACAAATTCCCCTGGTTCCTATTGAAGGAAATGGAAAACTCACTTCAGCTTTAGTTCAGCGAGAACAAAGTCAAGTATAACATTACACTAAAGAAAGTCTTTCCTGTTCCTTATACTTCATGTTCCATGTCACTCAGTGCTCCAGTTACATTTAGATTTGTGAAATGGGCCTATTTTTCTCTCCCACTACACCTACCTCTTGCCCAGGATATCCAGGAATATCCCTAGGTCTCAGAGAACCCATTGACACGTTTCTGTAGAGGGGTCAGCTGCTCACACATTTCTCCTTCATGCTGGCTGCAAAAGTTGAAGTTTGCTATAAGACTATTTTTTCACACGCTTCTAATTACATGAGTTTCTGGAAATGGTAGTCCCTGTAGTTAAAGAGCTTTAGAAATGTTAGGAAAATAAAGTAGAAACAGTTCCATCAGAAAATGCCACCAAAACGCCTCCTAAATTTCCTGTAATTATCTGGTTAACAATGTTTGGCTGTACTGCACTCTTCTAGTATCCAGCTAAGGCTAAAAAGACGTTTATAGTCCAAATATTCAAGTGTGTTAATTTTTAAATGTGGCTTTTACAAAAATAAGGGAAAAAATTTACAAGAAAATGTCTACGATCTTATCGGTTTGGTTTAATATCCTTGTAAAGTTAAATTCAGATTCAGTGAGCCAGAAGTCTTCCCTAATGCATTTTCACTGGCCTGAGGAGTAGCTTTTTACTATTTTGTTCCCATTCTGAGTCTTCTGATGTGTTTGTTATAATGAATTCCTGCTGGGTCGGCTCAATTTCATATATCTTCTCCTCACTTGAACCATTTGGTACCTTTTATGATGTTTTAGCTCAAAAAGAACATCAAGTCTCACAAATGGTCCCATGGATGGAGCAATGCCAGGCAGACTGCTGGCTCCAGCAGCACCTCTCTCCCTGGGGTGGCCTTGGCATCCAGTTTTCCCTGTTCTGCTTTGTCCATTGCACTGTCAACCTTGTGCAGTCCTTTGTCTCCTCTCCTAAACAAATAACTCACTTTTAGTAGCACTTTGTAAATTATGACTTGTCCTAACACCATCTGAACAATTATTTAGTGCTTCCTAGCTTTATTTAAATGTCTTTGCAAGGAATTCAGGTTAGGTGAATGTAACAGGAGTATGGAGAAAGGAACGAATGGATCAAACCCATTTCTTTACTTACAGTTCCTTCAACTCCTTTTTCTCCTATTAGAATAAAATATAAATGTTGATAACTTATCTAATTTCAAACTCCAGTTACTTCCCAGTGGGTTACATAACAGCTTTCAGTATGTGTAATTAATATTTTACAGATTATTAGCATCTTAATTGATATCCAAGCAACCTACAAATTATCCATAATGATGATTAAGGTAGTGGAGGATCGCTGATAATTTATTCAGAACTCTTGGCTGTATAAGATGAAAAATACAATAAATATATGTTGACAAAAAAACCTACCTGTGAGTTACATGAATTTATTCTTAATTCCTAGTTGAGTGACAGAGAATTCTAAGGCTATGGCATTATTTCAGTGGGCATTTTCAAAGAACAGATGCTGAGGATGGGTATTAGAGGGCCTCAGATGGAATTAAACAGACTGTTAAATATTCACAATCGTAATATTCAAAAGCAAAAGGTTTTACTCAGCTTCAGGCAAAAGATTTACATCCTAAATGAGTGTGTTACAGGTGTGTCAGTGTCATCAAATCAAGGAAAATACTTCTCTCCCCAAATCCTTTGACCCTAGTTTTCAGTTTACTCTTCAAGCCTTGCCTTAGTGCACTGACAAGAATACCAGAAGCCTGCTACCTTCACGTGTGTGTATAGTGACAGCATGGCACAGGTGGTCAGTGCAGACAGCATCTTACTCATGCAATTACCAGGTTTTCTGGAGGAAAAAATCAAAAAGAAGATATTTTATATGTCTATGTAACTTCTCTCCATCGTAAGGCAAATAATTAAATACATTTTCTGCTGTTTTGTAGAAAAGTTCTGTTTGATTCCTACATATATCTATCTGTCCAGCAGTGAGAGGAGCCAGGAGGTTTCCCTTTGACTGGGGGCAGGATAAAAGAGCCAGGAATAAATCACAGCCCCAGTGCATCTGTACCATTTCTTGCCCCATGAAGCATTTAACACTCTAACGGACGTAGGAATGGTGGGTGTAGGACCTCTGTAGGACCTCAGACACAGCCAGCAGCACTGATCTGCTCTGCCAGACACCATTAAATGCAGCAGCAGTGAGCACATCCAGCTTTTCCATGCCTCATGGAGCATTGTGTTTGAATGGATGCCAAAGCACACACATTGTGGTACAGGTTGCTCATCAACGGTATGAAGTAAGAAAGATTTCTCTCTAAGAAGGGAGAACTGAAAAAGCAATCTTAAATATTGTCCTCTGTATTTTATGAGTAGTTGTGTGTTTTGTTTTGTTTTGTTTTCCTACAACCACACACATTTACACTTAGAAATTGGATGTATTTTCAACTAGCTTCTAATTTGTTCATATCTGTTCACCTCTGAAATATATTTCCTCTCCACTGTAACCTTAATTTCCCTGTGCTGACTGTACTGTAATAAAAAAAAAAAATCAAAGAAGCTTCTAATCCTCAATCTAAAGCAAAGGCTCATGAGAAACTTTCTCTCAGTATGTTCTGTCCATGGCATCCTGGTAGTCCTGCATAACCCTGCAGAAAGCAGGAAATGAAAATTACGCTACTTATATTTCTTAGCTGCTCTATGGCTATCCATTCCTAGTCTCACATCCATTCATGTTGGTTGCAAAACTGACTGACTTGATTGTACACAGTTAGTAACAATTCAAATTTCACAACTGCCCCAGGGAGACTTGCACGTCCTGGACTTCCAGAAATTGTTGCTGTTCCTTTTGGACCAGCTACTCCCTGTTCTGGTTCATATTTGGGATTCTGTCTCACTTCAGTGACAACCGGCTACCAAAGGAAGAAAACAAGAAAGTTTCCCGTAAGCACATTTGTTGTGCATTTGTTTCAGTGCCAGCCAGCACGGAAACAGCTAGCATTTGCTTCTCTCCACTTGCCTCTCTATTTCTTGTAGAGCACATTCAGCTCTAAGAAGAACTGTCCACAAGAGCTCTTTCAGAAGCCAGTAGCCACCTACTCACCTGCAGTATGCTACTAGACAGGATCGCAAAGAACCCAGACAGACAACTGATTATTCTGTGTCTGTTAGCACATATACACATATGCTAGGATCCATTGCAAATTGAAGTCTAGATTAAAAGAAAAAGCATACACCAATGCATGCCTTCTGTGAAACTAAAACCAGACTATTTGAGAAGGGACAATCCCAAAAAGATCATGGAATAAAACATCTCCGAGTTACGTCTGTCACTTTTGTCAAGTTTAAAAACCCTAAAGAAATGTGACCATCTGTTGAAGAAAAATGACAACAAACAGATGATAAGTGAAAATTAATTCTTCCTCAAGCTGCCACAAGAGCTGAATTTATTCAGAGCATTTTCAGATCTGCAACCCTCTTCCATGAGCAACAAGAAAGGGCTCCCCAGTGCAATATACAGTGGCAAATTTCAGGTTTTAAAGACTAGAGTAGAAGTAACCACAACTCACTTGCTGATGAGAGGGATGTATAGCTTGTTTGTGATCCTGTTTACGATCTTGAAAAGCTAGGTGGAAGTAAAGATGCAGTTACTCCTGGATTATCCATCAGTATGAATCAAAGCTTCACTGGGAAGAACTGTTGGTCTTCTGTCAAAGTTTGCAGACTCAAAGGTAAAGTGACAGACATATTCTGAATCACTTTCCAATTTACAGTCATGACAGAGAATGCTTTGGCTTCTATTTCTGCTCTTTCATGGGCTGTCAAATTAAGTTTTGTTTAAGTTTTTTAGTTCATAATCAAATAAGGAAAAGTTGTATCTGAGAGAAAAGCCTCCAAGTCTGTGCAAAGCTAGGCTTAGTTATTGAAAGAAGCTCTTTTCCAGGCTTCCTTAGCATTTGCACATCCTTAGCATGGATATAAACCCTTCCCTAGTCACCCAGAGATCTGTGGGTGCATACCAATTCCTATTTCCATTATTTCATGAGTAAATTTCAGCCATACAGAAGAGTAGATGTTGCCAGTAGGCCAGTGAAGCCTTCCTGCTTTATGTCTTTATGTTTATGACAGGCAAGAAATCCATTTTCCACCTGCACAGCTCTAGCCTCAGCTGTAGAAAATGGTACAGTTCTGTTGCCCTCCACAAAAGATGAATGAAGTGGCAAAGCTCTTGTGGCAGTTTTTGTGCTTTGATGACCACAACAGAATGAAACAGGAGAGTGCCACAGAATCCATAGAAGAGTCTAACTTCTGCAGCTGTGACATCTAGACCCTTATTTTCAAATCCATCCTGTCCCTGCCCTCCTTTCAGACTTTTCCAGTCCCACTGCCCTCTGGAAGAAGCCAACTTTGTGCCAGACTTGTATGAAGTGTTAAAAATGTGGATGCCCTATAGATAGAAACACAATTAGCTAGTAAATGACGCCAATCAGCCTTGGTCTTTGATTGCTAAGCTGTAAACAGAATTTGGTGGGCCTGGGTTGCATTCTGTTTGTATAAAATACAAACATTTAAATCAAAATGAAAAATTCATATTTTTATTCTAAGAACTATCTTTCAGGGAGCACTCAGCAAAGATGCAGCAATAGTAAGCAGGTGAGGGACCATGCAATACATGAACTGCTAAATTATTTATTTTAGGAGCTACTAACAGCACATTTTGAACAGCAAGCAATCCCTAACTCTGTACATTTTAATTTTTTTTTAATACATACAGATTTGGAAAGGAGAGGGGGGAATATGCTGCAATACCAAAAGGAAGCATCATCCTTTGGGACTTTCTGCCCCTGACCGCTCAAGCTTCTGCAACAACTGACCAACTCCCTACACTTGATTTGGTAACCATAATCAGTGTAATCTAAAAATTTAAAAGTGAAGGAAGGAATGCTGCATACTTTTTGAACCTTTTTCTTAGCAGCAAAGATAACTAATAGCTGGGAAAAAAAAAAAAAAAGGAACAAAGAAAGTAATGCTAACCTGTGCTTTAATCACTATTACTTCTTGGCATGGTAAACCACCATCCCCATTTGAGCCCTCATCAGACATCAAATGTTCATCAACTACAGTAATTAAAATTGTAATTAGATATTCAGCATGTGAGACTGTAACAGAAGTAGGAAAGAGTCGTCAGCATTTCACAGGGACTGCAAGTTGACACTCCTAGGAGCAACATCTCGGAGAAGGTAAGTGTTCAGGCCTTGTTCTTTAGCTCCCCACCCCAACAAGAGCATCCTAGCCCATTGCACTGGAGAACCACACTCTTTTGGGGCAGAAGCTCTTGAACAAGCATAGGTATAAGCTGGTAAACCCACTTACCACAGTGTTGCACTGTAGAGATTTAACAACTCAGGTTCACAGCAGGAAGCTGGTCATACTGCGTTGCCTCCGAGCTACTCCACAAGCCTCGTCAATCAGTTTGCATACAGCCAACTCATCTGTCACTCTTAATTTCAGAATTAACTTGAATAAAACTTCAGATATCTCTGTGTTACTCTGTAGCTGCATCCACATTCTGCGTTCCCTCAGTGCTGTAATTGTTATATTTTGCTTCCACTGTTATAAACAGTTGTCTGATATTGTGAGCTACAATTAGCTTGGTTGATTGCACTTTGGATTTTTAGCTGCCCTATTTCTATCTAAGACATTCCTGACAGAAACACACTTATATGTATATATACATGTGTGTGTGTGTGTATGTATGTGTACATATATGCAAACTTATATATGCACACACAGATATATATGTATGAGATACACATGCGTGTGTGTGTGTGTGTCTACTGCCTGCATGGGTAAACCCAGCGCAGCTGGGCAGCAGAAGCCTGCTAGTGGAGACATACTCTGATCTGTGCATGATCTATTCATGTGGCCCGAATCAGATGCTGCAACTCATGCACAGTGCAAAGTGATCTGAGCTCACAGCAGCAGAGATACAGCAACTCTGCAGGAGTCTTGACTGGGTTGCAGGTGTCAAAAAGCCCCAGAAAAATGTTTTTTAAAAGTCTTTTAATTCTGACTACACTAAGTGTGGTGCTGAAACAGAAGGATATATCTGGATGAACTTGGATATTATTTGCTCTAATTAGGAGTTACTCTTTTTGTATGGATTTAACAATACCTACATTACATATTAAAATACTTACAGTATTGCTGGAAGGATGTAATCAAATTTTAGTACACATTATTGCTTTGTAGTGAACATTACACATTTTGCTATAGAGTTTAAGACTTTATATCTTGGAATCCCCAAACTCCCATAAAGTCAATTTCTCCTTGATCTCCCTCAAGGATTGAATAACAGCTATCAATATTAGACACAGATGTGTTACCTTTCCCCAGGAATCTACACCAGTAATGTAGCACACTACTGTGGAGACTTCAATGCAAGTCACTTATCTTTACCTTCCTGTAACACTTTATATATACTTCTCTGGTTTTTTCAAATTCACATGCACAAACACAAAATGTAGCCATGGTTGGAGTGAACTACCAATACATTACAGCAGTTTTGGGGAGATAATGGAAAATCCTTCTACACCTAAAGATAGAGGAAGTTTTATTCTCTCTTTTTATGGGACAGCAAAGCAGAAGATTTAATTCAAAAACCATGGGTAACCAGAAACAGGTTTCTGAAAGTCACCAACAAAAGGACATCACCAGAAGGGTGTCATTCTATAAAATCCTGTAACAACACCAATTAAGTATTAACTCAGCTAGAAGAGAGTTGTCATTTGAGTCATTGGTATCACCATTTATGTGTCAAGGCTTTTTCTACTATAGAACTAGTACCTTCAAATTTGTTTCTCAGTTTTGAAACCATGATTAGTGATCTCTGCAGTGGCAGGCATCCTTAAGTATCCCCCACCACAATAAACTATTTGGCACTTGCTTTCCTGCAAACATCTATATAGTTCAGCACATGGGGAAAAGAGGCACAAGCTGCAGCTGGTCCAGACCTCTGATGGGGCATAATGGGCATTTGCTGCCTGACCACCCTGCCTCTCCTGGGAATAAGGGAGACTGAGTTCTGTCTTACCCAAAATAGGGAGCGCTAACCCCAGCCCCCCTCAGTATTTAGTCATCCCATTTCACAAAGCTTCTAAGACACTGTTCACTCCTTTTGCTTTGTGTCCTCTGTTTCCAAGTCTTCCAGATACTCCCTAAAATGGAAAATGTAGTTCATACCGACAGCTGCTTTCAGTGATGAAAACATCATGAGGATGCTTTCATGAGGAAAAACTTCTTCACTGAGAGGGTGATGGAGCACTGGAACAGACTGCCCAGAGAGGTTGTAGAGTTCCCTTCTCCAGAAACTTTCAAAACCCGCCTGGATGTGTTCCTGTGTGGTGTGTCCTAGGTGATCCTGCTCTGGCTGGGGGGTTGGACTTGATGATCTACAGAGGTCCCTTCCAACCCCTAACATTCTATGATTCTATGATAACTATTTTATGGTTCTGTTGTAACTGAAGATGATGACATGATGTTACATGTATTTCAACTCTAGACTCTCATAATACACTTAAACTACAGGAGATACACAAAGATATTGCTGGGAGAACTTACAACAGTCAAAGAGCTGTCCCCCTTTGAAAGGGAAAGTCATTCATAACACGGAAAATATTGCAGCATTTATCAGCCTGTCAATCAAATTAGTGTTCTTTATTTTACTGATTTAATCTAATTTTCCCGGCAATTTTTTAACTTCAAGCCATAAGGAATTTGTACAGACTGAGTCTCTTAGCCTATATCCAAGATAAAGTTCAGGTCTGAGAAACCAGCATTTCTAGGGGAGGCTACAGCATCTGGCAAGCGTGACAGCAAAGCATGACAAAATTTCACATCACACGTGTACAAAATGTAACAGCACGGTGCAGATGAGGACACGTAATGGGGCAGAGCCTACCATGACAGTGATGATTAAAATCTCTCAGCTTCCTCCATGTACTTTTAGGTTTGGCTGCTAGGATGACAGCTCACTCAGAGTGACACCAGAAAGCTTGGGATTTATTCTTTCTGCCCCTGAGAATCATAAGTGTATGTTGATGTCTTAATGAATGGTTAAAATCTCAAATCACACAGCAGCAGTCCTCAACAGGCTGTGGCCCTCCCTTCCTCCCTCTCTCTCTCCCTCCCTCCCTGCTAAGAGAAGCCAAACAAGCCCTACACAAGGCTAATTTCTAGAGCCCAGGTGCTTTTCCACAGCCGGAGGGGAGAGGTGTGGGAAGCCATTTTCAGTTTGTCCTGGGATCACAGTGTGCAGGCAATCCAAAAATTTTGCTGACTGCCAGATTTTCACTCTTAAAGGGGGCAGCAAAACCACACTGTTACAGGAGCCCAGCACAGATGGAGAAAAACACCTGCACCCTGGCATTGCCGCTCTTCTTCTCACCCTACTCACTTCAAAGCTGGCTTCGTAACAGAAGGATAATACTTTGTTTTAATATCCAAACTGAAGTCTATGGTTACTACATTTATACCTCTGTCAGACTGTCTTTTTGTGCCCTTGGTGGCTGTATTAAAAGATAAACAATGTATGGAGGGGAATTAGCAGCAGCACTTCCATGTGAAAAGCTCCTCATGGACAGCAAGTTGTGTTTAAAAGTTACCTGGGGGCCTGGTGCACTGTGTCCTTACAGTCTGCTAACACATTGGCACAATGGGTTTCCAGCAACATGGAGTTCAGCACTTTCTCCATGCTGGCAACAAAGACACTGTATTCATTATCTGAGTCCTGATTTCCATCCAAAGGCAAATTTCTGGCAAATGAGTTTCAGTGACTCTGCAGGCAGGGGAGGGACAAGCAGCAGAGAGCTGGCAGGACTTTTCTTCCCCTGCATCTGGGAAGAAGATTTCCAGGGCGAAGCCTGAGCAGGCAGGGAGGAGGTAGAGGGAAGTGGAGAGAAAAGCAGCCCCTGGCTGTGTCAAATACAGGCAACCAGCTGGGATTTCAATGAGCAGCCCTTGGGAACAGGACTTGGTCCTGGCTTTGGTTTTGATTTCGCTGTGTGAGCAACTGCAAAGCTGTTTCTTCTCAGAGTGCATTAGAAAGGCTGTAAAGCCCTATGGCAGAGCTGCCTCTTGGCAGACAATGTGAGTGCAATCACATAAACATTAGAGGACTCCTGTAATTTCCATATCAAGCAGAACCGCCTTGGTTGCTGCTGGTGGGCACCTCACACACCCCTCGGGAGGTGACCTACACAGTACCAGGCTGGCTTGTTGATGCAGCAGCTCTGATCCATTCCCAGTCAATGATCTCTTCCTGAACCTTCTCCCTAGGTAGTTCACACTGAGAACATCAGCCTCTTCATTTTGACAAAAAAAAAATCTTAGTTTCCAAATAAGTTTTCCGAATAAGGAAAACCCACCTGCTTAACAGGTGGCTTAGAGGCTGGTGCCACAGACAGAACTTTGGAGTTTTTGATCATGGGTAAGTTTTCATGGTGCCATGTCTGGTGACAGATGGAGTTCCTCTGTCTAAAAGGGCGGAAAGGGAACTTGCAAATGAGTTGGTGGGGCTCATAGAAAGGGTTTTAAACTAGTTTTGAAAGGGGAAGGGGATAAAACCTGGCTCACTAGAGTTGAACCTAATGGTGGTAGGCCAGTGTCAGGGGTGAAACGTACACTATTAACTTCCTGAAGCACCTGCACACCAAAGAACGCAGCATGGGGAATAAGGTCTCCCATCCTCCTAGGGTGAAATCAGTGTGCTTGGCTCACTCCCTGAAATGCCTGTACACCAAGGGGTTATGATCTGGTGGCGATTACGGAGACATGGTGGGACAGCTCACATGACTGGAAGCTGGTCATGGATGGCTATGTCCTTTTTAGGAAAGACAGGCAAACGAAGCGAGGTGGTGGAATTGCTCTTTACGTGAGAGAGCAACTAGGATGTATTGAGTTCTGTCCAGGAGAGGATGAGGGGTGAGTTGAGAGTTTGTGGGTAAGAATTAAGGGGCAGCTAGCATGTGTGATGCTGTTTTGGGTGTCTATTACAGGCCACCTGATCAGGATGAGGAAGCTGGTGAAGCATTCTACAGGCAGCTGATAGCAGCCTCACAATCACAGGCCCTGGTTCTCATGGGGGATTTTAACTACCCAGATATTTGCT
>WTSP01018384.1:0-33420 GCA_025331215.1 Actenoides lindsayi | reverse complement strand
AGGTGGTCCTGCTCTGGCAGGGGGGTTGGACTAGATGATCTTTCAAGGTCCCTTCCAACCCTTAACATTCTGTGATATGCTGTGTGAGTGGAGCCTAAAGGTTGCTCTTTCTATCTATAATCTTGTTTCAGATTTGCAGTGCATAAAGGAGCTGCCTGTTCTTAGACAACACAGAGAATTAGGGGGAACTGGAAATCTAATATTAAGTAATTATCAGTAAAAACAATCACAAGAGGAAACCCACAGTGCCGGGAAGAGAGTACAGCCAGACTGTATCAGGGAGCTCCTGGCAATCTTCCAAGCAGCCCTTATCTTCATTACAGTGTATTTCAAGTTACTTTAAGACTATCTGAGAGATACATAAAAGAACTGCTTTTAAGTACACACAGTAT
The DNA here is from genome assembly GCA_025331215.1 of Actenoides lindsayi. Taxonomy (NCBI): domain Eukaryota; kingdom Metazoa; phylum Chordata; class Aves; order Coraciiformes; family Alcedinidae; genus Actenoides; species Actenoides lindsayi. Next base: position 33,028 of record WTSP01018384.1, on the reverse strand, counting down.
GACATTAATTAGTAAACCAATATAAAAGTTAAGCAAACCCCACAAAACAAACCCCTAACCTTGTTCTACTCCCAGAAACAGTTTGTCACCACACAAGCATGGCAGCCACCAAGTCCATCAGCCAAGAGAAGCCTCTATATCCACACAATCTCAGACACTGCCCCACTGGTTTCCATCATCCTTCCATTTTATCCAGCACCAGTAGGTACACACACACAGGATTCCAGGTCCTATGGAGAAGCTGCAGGGAGCATTCTATTGAAATACTGACTAGGAGGCAATTACATCTCTGCTGATTTCATTTTTTTTTCACCCATAAATTATTTTTCTTTTGCAATTAAAATTTTTAGGTCAAAGACTCACCACCTGTAGCTTTATCAGGAATAATACTCTTTGTATTAAAAATATCCCACCAAATCTTTGTCTAACTAGTTTATCTTCCATTTAGGGTCTACAAAAAGTATTAAATTTAATACAGTAAACTCACAAATGCTAGGCTTGGTTAGTGACCACAAAGCGTAAAGAAAGGATTCCACCGCTACATAGAATTGTGTGGCCCCGTTCCCTCAGTTTTGAGCCCCATGGTCACCACGAGAGGGAGGTATTGGCTAAATAATGCTGTTTAATTCCCTTCACGAGAAAAACACGTCCTAGCTGCAAATAGGTCTCAAGAGAAATGACTACATAACGAGAAAAAGAAAAAAACAAGTTTGCCACAATTAAAAGCTCAATTATTCTGCCTCTAAAAATCAGGGTTCTATCTTATTTCTGTAAGATCATGAAATTAAAAAAAAAAGAATCTGCCTGAAGAGTGTTAAAAATTCTTAGTAAAACTGAAAAGCTTAAATGTAAAGACTGCTTTTGGCAGATTAAAAAAACCAAAACACAGCAAACAAATCAAACAAACAAAAACCAAAACAAACAAAAACACAAAGCAAAACAAACAAACAAAAAATAAAAAAACAACCAAACCACCACCCCCCATCAAAAAAACCTAAAACAAAAAACAAAAACCACACAAACCAACCAAACTAAGAGGATACTGACTGTAATGAAAAAGAAGAAGTGCCTTAAGAGATTACACAAGGAGAAGTTTGCATGAGGGATGTCAGAAAAATGTGTAAAAAGCTTGTTTAGTTAAAAAAATGTGGATAACCTCTCAGAAAAACAATGCACTAGTAAATCCCACCAGTGAGGCTCCCCAGTCAAGCCAGTCAGCACCACCTGTCATTGGGTACTGCAAGGAAGCAAAGAGCGAACCACCTGGCTGAGCCACTCACCAAACTAGAAGACTCATCAGCTGATGGTTTCAGTAGCAAAATAAATTAATTTCTTCAAGTGTTCCTCTCCACGCTTTCTGGGATAGAACAGATCTTCTAACAGTCAAGCAATCATTTGGCATTGGTTTCTTTCTTGCCCAGCGCTATCTTGTGCCAAGACCATCAAAAGCTTTGCTTGCATTCTTGACTGTCCCAAGCATGAGCATTTAATCTCGCGCGGTACAGAAGAGACCCAGAGATTGCCTGTCTGATAGGACATCAATGTCGACATGGTCTTCACTGTCAAAATTGCTGACTTGTCATAAATCTCACCCAAGACGTGGACTGCCTTCCTTCAAAGGCCACAATGATGGAGTACTCAGATAGGAAGCCATTTGAGTAAGCAACACTGTAAGAAAAATACACGTAAGGCCTGTTAAAGTCTGCCTGCTGACAAGTACAGAAAAGATCCATTGAATAAATCAGATTTTTTTATGGTTTTCACATAGCTATTTTAATAGCCCTGTAATGCAGTAGAGATACCCACATCAAGAGATGTTGAGGAATACATTTTAAGAGTAGCATTTAAAGGATTTGGCTTCATGAGAGGCTTCCCAATAATAATTAACCATGTGTCTGGAAACTTCAAAGAAGAAAAGGTCACTATCTTCATTTTTATCTTGGGCGAACTTCTGTTGAAGACAGCAGGGTCACTCTTCCTGTGTATCTGTGCAGCAATCAGCACTGCTCCACCAGTTGCACAGCGGAACAGGCTGAGACTACCAAGAGCAGGTTGTTCATTTGCCTGATGCTTTGAGGTGAGAAGGGAGTGATCTCAAAATGATTTTATGGGTATCAGTTACAATTAACACAACGATTTGTTTGTTTAGCACTGTCTTATCTCCTAAAAAAAACCCACAGTGAGCTTAATTTATAGTTTATGTAGAGCTTTTCCAGCTCTGTGTGGTAGGATTTCTGTGGTGGGCTACAGTTCATGAGCTGTATTCTTCAGCTATGCTTATGTCACTTACTTCAGACAATCTGAATCCCTGAAGAAGCTCAAACTGTGATATTTGGAAATATTTTTATTACTTTCATTTGCTTGACATGGATCCACATAAATTCGCACTTGGTAGAATTTTCTGCCCATCTTCTTGACCTCAGTGGTGCAGTTGCTCTTTAGAGGTAGTTGCTTATCTAGAAATGCTGGCCTTGTGAATGCTGCCAGTAGAAAAGGTAATTGTTGTGGTTATTTCCTGGCCTAAATTTTAAAATCATGAAGTTTGGCAACTCAAAGGCTTGAAGATACTGCCCTACTTTCAAAGAAGGTCTGTGTGCCAGGAACATGTACAGCCCTGGTGCTGGCAATTCCCAAAGGAGGAAGTCAAGCAAAGACAGAATTATGGACCTCCTTCCTCACTGCCTACTAAAACTGGAAGTTTATGACAGTTTTGACTGGAGAACACACATTTCTCATGCCCCACAACTTCTGAATCTGCACCTAAATCAATCACTTGATTTGTCCTTTAAGAAAGCTCAATGTGATTTTTATTTATCTCCTTGTTTTGTCTACCTGAAACATTCTACAGCAAGTGCACTTTTAAATCAACAAATTAGTTGGAAGGTATGAGACATTTCCTTCCCCAGCTCTAACAATGACTTCTCGCCCTGGGAAAAAATATCTACTCTTCACAACCGCTTATTTCATAGGTAATTAGAAATAAAAAGAGAGTGTTTTCTTAGGAAACGTGTTTCTTATCCAGCTGCATGAAACACAATTGCATCCACTTGCTTAATCTACATGTAGGCTTCAGTTCTGTAAGCTTAGCCACGGCACCTCACTACTGGTAGCTTGAAGACTATGGACTGTGACAGCACTGGGTCCACTGCAGAAATCTTGAAGCCAAGCACAGCACTCCGGATGAGCATTTCCATACTGACATCCAATGTATTCTACCAACTAAAGGAGATTTGCTGTTTCAGAATACTCTGAAAGACCCGTTCATAGATGTAGAAACAAATTTGGTGCGTTACTTTATAAAATCATATAATCTTTGCACGCCAAACATATTTCTTCTGGTCACAAGACAAAAAAAACCCCAACAAAATCCAAACATTTAAGCTGTGATGTTAAATTACATCCCAAATGAAGGTGTAGTTCAGGTGGTTTTCTAGTTCTGTGTATACACAAATGAAATAAATATACAGAAATATGTATGTATCATCTTAAACAAACAAACAAAAATAAAGGGGAGGGGGACATATTCTAACAATAGATATTATTAATTTAATGAGCTATATGGTCATCTCTTTCAGAAAAAAACCCCAACCCAACCAATGTGTTGTACTTTAATACTACTAACAGAATTTGTTGGACTACCTCCATTCTAAAACATCATGGATAAATGATGAAGAAAAAGCATGGTTACTTCTCTTTTTTTCTTCATGTTTGCCTAATAAAGAAAAGTATTTTCAGCCAATTCCAAATTGGAATTTATCAGCTATGAAGGGACAAGGGTAAGAGAGGGCATTTTTATATTTCCATACCTAGCATTGATTAAATACAGGCACAATGAAGTACTGAAGAGTATCACCAGGAGAACTGAAACAGCCCGAAATTGCCTTGTATGATACATTATATGTGTGTCTATGAATGAAACTTTTAATAGCTAATTCTGATCACTATTAATGGTAGTCCTCTACTAACAATCTCTTAAGCATTTGGCTTGCAGTGATTTTTATTCGAAAGATACATGTACTAACATTAAAAAAAAAAAATAGTTGACAAATTTAGAGAGGTTCTTATGTAATATGTTCATAATCTCTGGCTAAAGATGCTCTACCTCTACACTGAATAAAAAAATGTGTAAGTGCTTGGAATGTAAATATTCCTTCATTATATGATTTCATGGCCTAGAAATATACACTACAATTCTTTTGAAAATTAGATTGAAGAACCATCCATGATAAGAAAACATCAAGTAGCATCTCCCATAGCTAGATTATTAATATAAATAACAGAAAATAATAGAATTTCAACTAACATGTATTAACAGCTTTCCAGACATAGCACACAAAACTACAAACTAACCCTGTTCTACTGAGAAGTGAAGCTAAATATCGAATGTGCCATTTAGAGTTTACTGTGAAAGTCTTCTCTAAGAATTCAGCTTTCTACTTTTCTACAGATTCTCACTAGATGATTCATGTAGTTGTTGTGTTTTGGTTTTTTGTTTGTTTGTTGTCACATGGTTTTGATGTTTTTCTCTATCCCATTTCCTGAATTTAATTAGCCAGACATGGATTGTATTTTTTACATGGAAAGGAATAGTGCTAAACAGTTTTACTTCTTATCATTGTCACCACAACATCCAGCCCTAAAGTTACTGATGCCAGGAGTTTTGCTCTTAACTTCGTTTGAAAAAGATAACGCTCAAAATTATTAATGGCAAAACAAATCTCAATTTATTGATTGCTACCTGCAAAGGAAACTCCCAATTCCTATAGGACTGCAGGGAGGTAGGGAACAGACCCCTGGTGAGAACATGTAAAGGTCAACAAGTCTCCCACTGATCAAACCACTTCTATTTCTTCTAGTTCTGATCACCATTAATGACCATCTGCAGCCATCCATTGACAAACTCAGTGTTGTGTTTGCAGTGGTGAGGCACTCATCACAGAGAGCTAGCATTGGCATATGGGTACCTAATGTTTGCATATATATGCATCTCTTGGAGAGAAAAAGAATAACTGATTAATGAGTTCCAGGAATACTCTCCAAAGCCTCCCTGGAGATGAAACAGAGACAGATCCTTCTCCTGAAGCTGAGGCATTTTGGAGTGCTTCCATCTGGGTAACTCAAATGCTGCATTTGAGCCCGGATGTACCCTGTTCAGCATCAAGCCTGCAGTTGCTGGGTTTTGCAGCAGCCAACCTCAGTTATCATCTTACCCATCAGCCTGTCTTTGGCTATAAACAAAAAAGGGGCAGAGGAGTAAAGAAATATGCGTGTACTGACATACACAAATGCTTATCAAAACAAGGATAACAACATTAATGTGCTATTAGGCTGTTGCAGCAACATTAAAAATATGCATTTGGAGCACAGTGCTTTAAATACTTATATTTAAATAAATAACAACACACAGAAAACACTTCCTAAAATAAACATCAAAGGACTTCACCATCTTTCAAAACCTTGCTTAAAATGTTCTATTAGTATAGTCAGTTACTTTTATATCTCTGTATATTTAATATAGGGAAATGTTTATTATATCACTTCGTAGTATTAAAAAGCAATCTTTGTTAAAGTATGTGTATATTTACCTTGAAAGACAGCCTGCATATTTCATACTTGATATCTTGAGGTAAAAAATGCTTTTAACATTCCTATAATACAACATTTAAAAAATTCTTGCATGAACTGCAGTTTAAGTGGTTGATCCTTTTTGTATTCTGATTATTCTGAATAAAATCTCATCTGGTTCTAAAGAAAAGGGATAGAAATCAAATGTAAAAATTCCTCTAACACAGTTAACCATATGCTGCACTTCGACAGCAGCCAGGAAGGACAGCCGTCTGGGATGGATACCCTATGATAGGTAAAACTTTTGCAATAGGGAAAAGCAAATGCAAGCAGGAAACACCAGATCTTTGACGGCCGAGAAGCAAAGCTACTGCAGGAAGTAAAGAGTCTATGAGCACACATGGCCCACAGGCAATCAGAAGGAAATATGTAAAAGCTATGGATGAAAACAGATCATAGAACCACAGAATCATAAAATAGTTTGGGTTGGAAGGGATCTTAAAGATCATCTAGTTCCAACCCCCCTGCCATGGCAAGGACACCTTCCACTAGGCCAGGTTGCTCAAAGACCCACACAAACTGGTCTTGAACACTTCCAGTAATGGAATATACACAACTTCCCTGGGCAACCTGTTCCAGTGTTTCATCACCCTCATACTAAAAACTTCTTCCTAATTTCTAATCTAAATCTACCCTCTTCCAGTTTGAAGCCATTATCCCTCATCCTATCAGTACAAGCCCTTGTAAAAAGTCCCTCCACGACTTTCCTGTAGGCCCCCTTCAGATTTTGGAAGGCCTCAATAAGATCTCACCAGAGCCTTCTCTTATCCAGGCTGAACAATCCCAACTCTCTCAGCCAGTCCTCACAGGAGAGGATTTCCATCCCACTAACGATCTTCGTGGCCCTCCTCTGGACCTGCTCCAACAGTTCTTGTGTCGGGGCCTCCAGAGCTGGACACAGTACTCTAGGTGGGGTCTCACAAGAGCAGAGTAGAAGGGCAGAGTCTCCTCCCTCAACCTGCTGGCCACACTCCTCTTGATACAGCCCAGGATATGTTTGACTTTCTGGGCTGCACTTGCACATTGTTGGCTCTTGTTGAGCTTTTCATCAACCAGCACCCTAAAGTATTTCTCCTCAGGACTGCTCTTAATCCATATTCCACCCAGCCTCTATTTGTACTTAGGATTGCCCTGACCAATGTGCAGGACCTTGCACTTGGCCTTGTTGAATTTAATGAGGTTGACATGTTCCCACCTCTCAAGCCTCTCAAGGTCCCTCTGGATGGCATCTCTTCCCCCCCACAAGGCTGCCTCACACCAAATGCCTTTTTCAGACCCCCATTACCTTTGGGCACCTTTTTGCTTCTCATTTCAGTGCCCACAAACTCTGCCTTCCTGCAGTACAGTGGGATTCTTAGGGCCTCTGCTTCTTTTGGAAGGTCTCGTTTCCAGTGGAATTGCCTGGAAATTCTCACTAAGACTGAAAGGTATTTCTGGATTGCTCTTCTTCCATCTGCCCAAGAGCTTTCATATATGTGACACCTTACTGGCAGGGCAGCTTTTGTTAACAGACAAGCCGTGCTCAACCATCCTTGAGATTGATCCATATTTCTCAGTTACTGAGTCTTCCTTAGAAGATATTTCTTTTCCTTGTTCTACCTGAGGGTGAGTTTGTAATATTTCAGCACATCACTTACAGTCCAGCAGTAAGTGATATCTGATGAACTAAAAATCTAACGAAACTTTTCTAGCTGCTACTTATATGTACTACAGAAATTTTGGCTACCTGTTCATCACAGCACACAAGAGTTAATAAAAAATCCTAATTCACTATAGTAGAACAAAATTTTGCTGATAATTAGAAGTCATAAGGAAGCATTTCTTCATTATTCTCCTTATTTGAAGCAATTCTACACATACGTGTAAGATTCTGCTGGACCCTGATAGACACTGAGTAGTAACGAAGTGCAATATTTTACAAGGACCTGGCAGATCCAAGAGAAATATATCAGGTGTGGATAGAGTGGACCATGCAGAAAAAGAAACGATCAGTGTTATAGCTGAGCAGTCCATCAGTAACCCTTTATTTGTTTCTCCCTCTCACATCATCTTAAGGAGACTCTGGGGCAGTGTTCTCCTTAGGATATACTGGAGCATTAAGACAAAGGAATGGGAACTTCCATGGCTGACACTGGAATGAATCCAAAATAAACCATTTCTGTACTTTTGTGATGTTGCAATCACCCCACTAAATTATCCTTGAAAAAAAAAAATACATGAAGACCAAATAGCTTCCAGTAATCCAAAACATTAGTTTTGAGCATTCCCTGGGTTATATTGTGTCTGGCTGTTTAACTAGCAGCAGCACCAGGGGACCAGGTAACTCTCACTGGTACTTGGGTGTATCTCCTCACTCAACACTATAATAAGTTCCAGGGAATACATGTGGTAGCAATTACTGTCATCTTCCATCAAGACTTAAAATGCTGAAAAATTCCTTTTAATCTGTACTTTTTCTTCCTAGTAGACCAGATACTTCAGCATGCGATGACCAGGCCTGTGCTTTCTGTGATAGCTATGCACTCCTTCCATATGAAGCAATGGCATTTGATCATATAATTCATAAGAAGCTCCCTACTCTCACGAGGAGCAGAAACTTCCCTCCTAGTCTAAGTAAATCTAATGAACTGCTATTATATACCACCTACATCAAAACATAAAATCATAAGAGGAAACAGAGAACTATTATGTTTTTTAAAGACACAAATGCCACAGTGAGATTACAAACTTGGAATGCTTGCCCACATATTGTAGCCTTGGAATTTGCACAACCACAATGCAACCTTCATTAATTTCTTGGCTTAAAACATTACAACAACAATATTTTTTTTTCCAGAGTAATGTATTCATCCATAGGTTTGAGGACTATTAGTTCACCTCCTGTCACTCTTTAATGACAAAATAGAGGTCTCTTCTGTTCCTCTTAAAGTTACCAGAAAAGAGTTCAGCTTCATTGTGCATGTCTAAGCTTGCTTTAGATTACATGAAATCTTTATTTCAGGAGTGAATACAGCAAGCACATTTGCAGTATATTTCTTGGTATCTCAGGGAGACCTCCTTTCAAAAATTTTACAATAACAAAAGATAGTATTTGGAGAAGCAGTGAAATAAAACTTGAATCAGGAGAGTAGTGGCAACCAGGATAAAATAAATAATAAATCCAGCGTGGTAGCCATTAAGTAGCATTCAAACTAAGACTTCAACTGAAATCTGCTCTGTAGCAGCCCTTCCAGCTATACTACTCAGACAGCAACTGCAAATTACATGAATATTTGAAAAAAATAAAAAAAGGGCTATCCGCACACAAGTAGTTACCACCAAGTTCCAGGCTCTTCAGGCTTTGATTATCATGTGGTTAATTGTTATTGTCTGAAAAGAATCACGCCTAGTTTCTTGGACTGAAAACAAACAGATTAATGTTTCTCTTTCTTGCTTCCACTTCCTCTGTTTCATACTGAAATGTCAGAACAAATCAGCAGTGAAAATATTCATAGCCAAACCCAACAACTGTCCCTTGCAGCAGTGGCTCAGCTGTATCTGTGCTCTGCATTGTAAGGATGGAAACCTAACGAGTTCCAAAGGAAGTCCTCTGCATCATCAGGAGTCAACCCTATGGTCATCAGAATTCTCCCTTACACACACACAAAAAAATTATTTTTGAAGTGAAAATTAGGTGGCTTTGATTTTAAACTGCAAAATGTTAAAGCTCTGCCGGGTACACCAGTGACCCGGGAAGGTGCAGACCGAAAGTATACAGTGAGTATCTCTTCCAGCCACCTTAGCAACCCTCACAAATTCTGACCCCGTGTCCATGCTAGTCTGATACTTCTGTTTCTTTGCAAATACCTATACCTTCAACAGCTGGTCTTTCTCCATTTTTACATTAATTTTTTCCCCTTCAGCCCCAGTGACTGCCTCTGCCTCCTGTTTTGATAAAGTAGTTCTTCAAGGCTATCTTCTCAAAGAGCATTTGAACTCAAAAAATATGTTAGCAGCAAATATTTCTAGATAAAACACTGATATTAGTCCTCTGTCAAGGATTACAACCGGTACAAAGTAACAAATAAGTGGCAAGGTCAACACATCGTCATTGCTGTAAAATGCTGAAGTTAAATACAATAACCAAGCACAAAATTGATCCACAAGCATAGATTCTTGCAGATTCCCCATATTTGTAGATCAGACTATTACAGAAGTAGAGAAAGGAGAAAATCTTTCCTATTTCCAGGTATCTATTTATAAAACCTCACATCTGTATTGTTCTTCTGTTTGTGGTAGAAAGAGTAAATGCCTCTAGAGCCTGTAGCAGCTCCAGATCTGCACCTTCCCGGGTAGCAGATGGGGCACAGGTCTATCAGGCAGGGCTTTAACATTTTGCAGTTTAAAAATCAAAGCCATCTAATTTTCCCTTCAGGCAGAACCTAGTGCCTCAGTTACACTGGAAGTAAAAGGGTCTCAGAGGCCCACAGCATCCGGGGGTTTTCTCTCACTGGTCCAGTGGAGGGCAGCAAAATATTTACTAGATACCTCTTTTAATGTCCTCATCACTGAGCTGTCTCAACAAACATCTGCATAAAAACCTGGAAAGAGGTACTTCTTTGTTATGCTTACAAGACTTTACATATTTGTTTATTTTAATTAGAGATAAGTTCTTAGAATATTTGAAACTACTTTTCACATCAGAGATCATGCCTTAAAACAAACAATGCTTCCTTTATAAGTAACTCTGTGGTGCTCCCATTCTTTCCAGAGCTAATGACGTCAGTATCAAGAGGAAGAGGGTACTAATGCTCTGTGTCGAAGCCAGTTAGTCTGTTCTCTGGAAAGCTTGTGTAAATTCACCAGTGGTTTAAAGCCAAGTGCATATCTCCAGCACAGCTCTATTGGTTCGTGTACTGATCATCTTGTGTCATTCGTTTGCTATGAGCACATGCTATCTCAGCTTTTAGTTTAATATCAAGAGGAGCCAGCAGTACTAATGGCATAGTATGGAGACTGTGTCCTAAGCTGGAAGCCAAATTTAAAAAGGGTAATATTTTAATGCATCTGTTAATGGATTTTGTAAAATTCTCTTTAGTAGAATATGAATATGTAATATAATAATTTTATTTATTTTTACATTGACTTTTTTCATTAAAAACTACTGATAATTACCATCTGAATAGGGACAGACTGACTGCAGAAAGACTGCTGAAGATAAAATACCGCATGTCTAAAATCTTCAGTCTAAATCACAGAAACTGTAAAAGGTCTTTAACTAAAGAGTGCACATGTGTTTTATAGCCGGTAAAAAACCCACTCTCTTCATGAAATGTTTGGGGCATCCTCCTGGAAATGAGCTTTCCTACTGCTTTTTATAATGACAACAAGGCAGAAGGCAGAACAAAGAGACACCACAGAATAGTTTGGAGTCAAGAAGGGAGCAGAGGCGGCTGCGTTGTGCCTCCAGCATCTGCTCACACATTGAGCTGGTGATACCTGTGCCGCAGAGCCGCTCCAGCACTGGAATTCACCCTGGCAGGAGAGGGGAACAGATGCTGGCACCCCAAGGGTGACAACTGTAGTGATTCTGGAACTGGCTTCAGGCAGTCTGTGCAGGAGGTCAGGCTGAAATATTGAGGAGCACACACAATGGGAACAACGGACAGAAGTTTGAAGCATGCAGGTGATTTTTTTTCCAGCAAATACTGGCAAAATCCAGTGGTTTAAATTATAGCTGGAGCAAAGAGCTATTAGGTATCTGAATGCAGCTATGTATCAAGAAGTGCTTAGATAATGTAATGAGCACACTGAAGAACCCTTCCTACCCCACAAAATGGGCTATAGAGTAAACTCAATTAAATTATTCCTAATTATACCCCTGGAAATTCAGGACAGAGTAGCCTGTGCGAATGTAGCAGTACTCAGAAACAGAAAAGGGTTTGCTGTGTTTCTCAGAAAGATACTGGCAGTTGCTGGTACTAAAGATACTTGACTGCCGAGAGTGAAGGTGTAGAGGATCATCATGCAGCAGAACAGCTGAACTGCAAAAACCAAGACTTCCAGCTGGGGGGTGCAGCAAGCCACTGGGGCTTTCCTGTAGGATTGCCATATGGCCAGCTCCAGAGTATTTGCAGCTGATTCTTTAGAGAAGGTAAAATTCTTGGTAGCTCAGTGAAAATACAAAAGAGATAGGAGATCTCTTAATGAGAGCTGGGATTTCAAACAGGAAAAAGCACTGACTGGGGAGGGGGTGGGAGTAGGGCAGAGCTCTACACAGCATTATTCCTGAATTACTACACTACTTAAGCAGGATAATTTAACATAAAACAAATTACCAACTTCCTCTTGGAGCTGGATGAACAACCCGTAAGGATGTAGCTATATATAATGCACCTTGACTTGTTACAGTGTACAAAGTGCCTGTACATACACATAAATTCTACTACATGCTCTCACTAGGCTCTGGCAAATTATTTTCACTGGCACATGCTGTACTAAATGTAATTACAGAAAACACAGTGCTCATAGAGCAAATGCTGGCACCAGAATGGAAGTCTTGCAAAAGAAAACTGCTCTGCTTTACAGTATGCAAGGATTGATTGAATATCTGCCCTGAACTGTTCAATGTTTGTAAGGTCACAAGGGCCTGCTGGAGACCAGGAGAACAATCCGTGCAAGTTTCATCCAATACAGTTGTTCTCAACTGGAAAACACTGATATTATTTCTAAAGCATATGGAGCTGTCTTAAGTGGTTGTTTACAGTGGTATTAATTGCTATGGAGCCTGATCAGCTGGAGATGTTGAAAGGAACAAAGCCGGAAAAGTGAAACAATAGCAAAGAGAAGGAGTGGCCCAGTGCACACAATAACCAGGTTCACAGCTGCTAAACAACATCTCATGGACCCGTCTCCTCAGAAGTGAAGTGTCCTGCCAAGGTTGTCCAAGAGACACCCATGCAAAACACTTGAACTGCTCTTTCCTTTCCAGGTTTGCTGGCTTCCCATCGTGCCTGGGAAAACACCCTGTCCTGCTTGCTGTGTATTTCCTCCAGCTTTTGCTGTGAGGCTCCTCTTAGCTTACACTGTCCCATTCCTGCCTGCTTAACTCTGCCCCTTTTGTAGCACCAAGCACCACTTAAAAGGGTCAGGAGCTCCCTCTCAACCTTGACAAAACATGCAACAGTTATACCACCAGGATCAGTCAACAAAAAGTTTCTTCACAGATGTATATTGAGGTCTTGGCTACTGCCTGGCCTGGTTCCCTGATACCTTTCCTGACTTAAACCACTAGATTACCTCCACCTTACGCAGAAACACAGGTAAGAGAGATAACGCTTTTTTCTCTTCTCTCAGCTCCTTGCCCCCACCTCTGCAACCGACTCATTGCGTTCCTTTTATATTTCTCTTTTTTAGTTCAGTATTTTTGCCAGTGCAGCATGCAGCTCACTTGGAGTAACAGCTCTGACTTGGAATATATCAAATTGACTGTTGATGCTATTTAAAGTTCATCTGGGAGCACACAGCAAGGCTGGTATGCTCAGACCACATAAAGCAAAGTCTAAATGCATTAGCTATTATATATGATAGCCCTGACATCACAGACTTACCTATATTTCCTACCATTATCCAGGCACAAAACCAGAATATCTGCTAAGAGTGTCTCAGTCATAGCTATCCTTGTAACTGTGGTTGTAGAAAACAAAAGAAGTCTTATCAAAGATAGCACAAAGGTGGTTCTTACTCGTCCAGATTCAGCCCACAGGAAAAAAAAACGACACTAGGTGCAACTACATCTTAATAAACAACTCATGGAGAGCCCAGAAATAAGCAGTAAATAAGGCAGAAAGAAGACACATCTTGAATTTGTTGGATGCTTGGGCAGCATAGCTAGGTTCTGTTCAGAAAAATAAAGTTTGCTCATCCAGCATGGCCAAGGACAGAGAGGGAGGCAGCCAGAGCTCCTGTCCTGGTACAGCAGCACCCTCCTGCCCTGGGCTCTATTTCCTGAACTATATGCAGCAGTGGCAAGAGCTGTAGTTGGGATCAGAAAAGCCAAGCAAGGGAGTGAATGACAGCTGGGAGGGAGTCCCACCTTGCAGCTGGGACAAATAAAGTGGGTATGTGCAGAAAACCAAGAAGCCAGAGGCCCCACAGAAAGGCAAGGGGAGCAGCAGGACACAATGCCAGCTCCGCAGGGGGCTCATGTGCTAAACGATGGCCCAGGTCTCCAGGAGGGAGGGAGCCAGAGATGCCTATCTAGCTGCTTTTGTATAGGCTCTAAGTCTGAACTGCAGAATGGCTCCTTTGTATTGGCCCCTTGCTGGGACTAAAAGCCATGAGGAGGCAGCCAGATGGCCAGGGCGGGCTCCGAGGAACCGAAGGAGGGGAAAGAAGGAAAATTTCATTCCTGAAGTTTGTACTGATCCCAGAGACATAGAGAACAAAACTCCAGGGAGCACACACCACTTCAGGAAGAGATTTAGAGACTGGGGGTCTCAGATAGTTAGAAGGTGAGGAAGGAGGGGAGCTGTGGATGCAGCAACCTTACGTGGTATACAGCCTGAGCTGCTGAGACCTGCCTTATGAGACATGGGTGATTTCAAATGCATCTGGTGACTGAGGTCTCCGTTTGCTTGCTGTGCCGTGGGGGAACAAATCTAGTTTTAAAAGAAAGCCCCATAACCTTATGGTCTCCCGAGATCAGTCACTCAAGGAGCTTCCCAAAATAGAAACTGCGTAGCGGGTGCCAGAGGCAGTGAGGCAGCGTAACTAAGAAAATGGATGAAAAACAAGTGCTGAGCAACAGAGAGGTATTTTTGTATTAACCCTGCCAAATGGATTATTTATACCCTAATCTTCTGCTGTTGGTATGACCAGGCTCTTTGAAGGAAAGTCGCAGCCAGCTTCTCCTGGTCGTTTAATGAAGCAGCTAAGCTCACACCTTAAAGCAGTTCCACCAACTTCTGGCTGCCATCCCATGCATAGGTATTTCAGGATCATTCTTAAGGAAAGCAGAAAGTGGCAGTTTATAAGGAGATATTCTGGGAATGGTGGGACATCAGGACTGCCCAGACTGTAAACTGATCTTAAGTAGCAAAACTACATCAAACACTGAAAGTGTGTAGCTTCAAGAGAAACATCCATGGCTTGAAATGATTATTAAAGGACCTGGAGCCTGGAAGGGAGTGAAGATGGCCCAAAGGGTCTTTGCTGCCCAAGAGATGTCAGTTAAAGCTGAAAGCCAATCAGGCAAACACACATAAGCAGGACAGGGTGCCCCAGTTCATGGAAGCCAGGTGCCCTAGCATGAGCTCATAAAAGCACTTGGAGAACAGAAGAAAAGAGAAAGAAGATAGACTCCAGAAACCACCTTGAAAGCTTGAGGCAAGGTCATTTGTATCTTGAACAGTATCATCTAACTAGCACATCTGGGCCGCAGAGTTGACAGCTACCTGCGGCCCAAAGCCTGCCTCTAGGTGCCTCCTTCTTCAAAACCCTAGAGCACTTCATCTGCATTACCAAAATCCAGGTGTCACTCCCTGCGTGACTGAAACCACCTATAGGGGACAAGCAACAGCTTCTGTTCACATCATGGTGGAAGAACCGTCATCCTCAAGTGTCCATAAGAGACTGTGCAGCGCCCCACAGCTCATCACTGAAATAAACTCTTCCAGTCAAGCTTTGGATATTTATATATTTATATACATAGTATGTATGTACAGACATTTATTTTACAGAATTCTAATAATGGCCACCTACCACTTCCCATTTCTCCTTTCAAGAGCCTCCAGTGCTTGACTGTCTTTACTATTAGAACAGTTCAATTTTACTTAAGCAGAAAAGTCCCTTACTGCTATTTAAGACTATTGCTTCTTGCACTTTTCCCACTGGAACAAGTAATTTATTTCCTTCCTCCTTGGAGCATCGTTTAAAATATTTTAAGAAACACTGTTATCACACCTCCCCTCTGTCTTCTTTTCTCTAGACTAAACAACCCCAGTGCTTTCAACTCACAGGGCATGATATTTTTTTTAAACCTCTGTCATTCTTTCTGTTTGCTTCTGGACTCTGTCCAACTGGTCCACATCTTTCTTGAAAGCACAGCATCCACAGAAACACATAGGAAACTTCACCAATACACTAAATACTAAAATTGTCACTTCAAAGATCTCATTGCATAGTACTGCTGACATTAAATCTCAGTGCTAGACTTGTAGGTTTTAACATTTTTTTTTTTTTCCCTCCTTCAGGCTTTCACCAGGGAAAAATACAGCTTGGGATGTTACCAAGACAGTTGGGGAGTGTAGCACAGACTCCCAAGGCAGGAATGTGATGGCTCTGTGTAGGAAACAAGGCGATATGCCAGGCTAGACTTGAGAGAAGAGGTGTTATCTCTCACTAGATGATACAGACTTGATAGTGAATTTAAGCTGGCTCATAGTGATGAGCACAATGCTCTAGCACAGCTATTTCAACACATCATGAGTGGGAGATGAGAGTATTTCTGTTGCCATTACAGCACTTTTTAGGTTGTGGATTTGTTTGTTTTTAAAGTAAAATTACTTTTTTACCACTAAATTACTTCTTTATCCGTTGGTAGAAATTATACCAAAAACTAATGAGGAAGAAGTAGAAATAAAATTACTTATAGACACAAAAGCGTATGCTGGGACAGATGTCTTAAGTCTTCTAACTTTGTGAGGAAAACCATAATATTATGAAATGATTGTCACCATGACCATCACAGAGAGGAAAATAGTATAATGCATGGTTTAGGACAGACATGTAATTATTTGCTCTGCCTAATTAGATAGTGGAGTCTGTGGCAGGACCTCTAAAAAGCCTTCACTGACTGACATTTTTAGTTACATTTCTTCAATTTTCAATTTGAGATTTGCAAAAATTCTTCCACAGCTTGCACTTCTTCTGTTTCTTCCTGTTCGGCATGAAGCATCTAATCGCACTTTAAAATCTGGCTTATGATAGCCTACCAAACCCTTTCTAAGGGCAGTATCTGACTTGTACCATCTGGCATCACTACCCCTCAGGACTGTGTGTTTATCTCAGCCAGCTCAGCTCTGTAATAAAAGCTTTCCAGGTTTTTCCCTTTCTTGATTCTTCTACTTCTTCTCCTGACCCATCTTCAAAATCTTCTTTCTGGGGATGTAAGAGGGTACAGAATCTGCACAGCAGTACCTAATAAGCAACCTTCTCCTCCTCACAATATATAGGCCATTAAAGATAATACCTGATACTAATTTTGCAACCCTCAGAAAATTACTTGCATTTCACATCCTAAAGTATCTTCACTTGCCTTTATGAAAAGGCAAACCTCTCACTCGAACTGCTTCCAACTGTCAGCCAAATTTGGAGATTTTGCACCAAAACCAGAAGGTTCTCCAATTTCTCATTCACCATGTATCTTTTCATCTTGGTTCCTTCAATATCTGTGCTGTTTCCTTGCTGATCTTCTCCCCATTTATGGTCCTTCTGGTCTTGGTCACATTTCTAAGTGGAAATTAATGAGGAGCCTGAGTCAGTGTTTAGAATTAGCAAGAGGTGGGTTAACAGACACTGAGGAAAGATCCTTGTGGGAGGGAGAAACACGTACCTTCATCACACAGTTAACATCAACACTCTTTAACAACTGGTTTGCACCAGACTGCTCCAAAAGTGGGTTAGATTTCTGGTTTTAAATAGTTGCACACCCTTGCACTCTAGATTTAGAAACTGGCTTAGTTACAAGCTTTACAATCTCTTTTTCTAATACCAGCTGTTTCTTGCACTTTCTAGAGAAATAATGTGAAGTGCAAAAAAAGGCGTAGAGATCTTCCAAAATCAGAAACCGCAAGGAGCACTGCAATGGTGAACCCACACAGGTCTTGCACCTAACTCTAGTGTCCTGCCATCATCCAGAGGTTGACACAAAGATTAGTGTTCTAGATTCTCAACTGACCCTAACAGAATCTAGCGAGCAACAAAAGAAAACAAAAAAAATGGAGCAAACAAAGTGGGGGGGGGGGGGAGGGAATATTTTTCCTTCAAATTTGATTTGGGGTTCTTACCACACACAGAGGTAGGTATCTATGTTGAACAGACTGGAGACTAAACTTCCTCTAGTCAGCATGTAGCATCAAGTCTTCTCTGATCTTTTATATAATTATATTTCATCCAAGGAAATGAGGGACTGCTCAGAAGAATGAAAAGCCTGGGTAGTGTATGTCTGGGTAGAAGGAAAAAGGAAAAGGAATGTGTTGTGTAGAGACTGAAATGGCTTGTGGAGCTGGCAGGGCTCAGCACAACCAGCACTGAAGCTGGAGCAGGCTTTTCCAGGAGCACGTATGTGTTTGTGTCCCACTCAAGTCTGGCAGTGTCCCCAGGCTAATACGGCCAGAATGCTAAAAGTGTGTTACTGGAACAACCTTTGTCTCTGCAGGCAGCAGCAGAGGTGCCGCACCACAGGGCGATCAGCACTACCTGCAGAGGAGAAGGTTTGGTGCACACCTCAGCAGGTTTTCAAACATTCTCCCCCAGGGTTGGGAAGCTGTGCCCAGGAAGCTCTGGCCTGCAGCCCACTTAGAGGTTGTTATCTGCTGTGGGTGCAACGCACAGATAGCTGATCCACTTCTGGGCCAAAAGAGATCCTGATAGCTGCTGGTGGTGCCACTGTTCCTGTCCTAACAAGCTCCTTCAAAGGCAATAGATGGAAAAATGGAAACCACCCACAAACACAGAATGGCCTAGATAACCAAGGATGCCAGCAGCACCATAGGATGCACAGCCAGGCCATTCCCCAGCCTGTAATTTAACATTTCTACCCCACTCCTAGGTGGCAGGGCAGCAAGAATAAGTGCTGCTTCCCAGGTCCATTCAGTAGTTTAGCACAGAACAGTATTGCACTCTAACCTGTGGTAGCACAGAGCAGCACTGCACTCATCCCCACCATCCAAATTCTTCGTTGTTCTTGGAAAACACATCAGCATACCATGGGAGCAGCTGGTCTAATTGCTTCCTTTCATTACCATCTATGGATGCTTCTGTCAAGCTAACCTCCTTTACTGACTGGGCTTCTTTACAGCTCTTGACCTTCAGCCTTGTTAGAGGGTTTGAAACACCAGCTACATTGTCCACTTACCCCATAGTCTATTTTTTAACCACCCTCTGCATTTCATGGTCATTCATAGCAGTTAGTTTTTTCCACAACTCACCCTGCTGCACAGCTTAAATTGCAGTTTTTCCTGAAGAATGGTCCAGACAGGGTATTTTTTACTTTATAATTTTTTCATTTTTTTTAATCTTTCCAGATATTTTCTTTTTTTCCCCAGTTTCATGTTTGTTACTTTTTAGCCCAGCTTAATGTTACTTACTTTTGAATTCCTGCAGGGAAGAATTCTTCTTTAGTGTGAAGTGGATATGGCAGAGACATCTCCAAAGTCCTATGAGCATCCCATCTCATTCCCATTACTCTACATTGGTTTTACCAGCAATCAGTATCTAAATAGTGTTTAGCAGAATATCTGTCACACCTGTGGTAGAAAATCACTCCCCATGCAATTTCATTAGAAACAGAAGCAGAATTACTGCAGAAATAGCACAGCATTAGGTCATTTGTTGAACACAGAGCAGAGTTAAACAGGTACTGTTTTTCTAGACTTTGTAGTGGCCCATAATTAATAATCGGCCATTGAAATTTGTATAGTACAAATTTTAATTCCTTTGAGCTCTATTTTTCTTCTTTAACCCCACGAGTAGACTTGTTTCAGATCCTCAATCCCACACCACAATGATCTGATTCCAGCAGAGGGGATATAGCAGTCCCTTCAGCCAGTGGTGGTGACCCTTCACCATCACAAGATGGTTTTCTTGGTGCAGCATCCCTCAATCTTGGCAATTTCTCTTGGCAGTCCTTTGGATGCCAAGAGAAAAGTGGCAAAGTCTGCCAAGGATGCAGATTTCTCAGGTTCATCTGCATGACACATGAATTTGTGTTTAGAAGATGCTTCTGACAGGAAGGTTGTATTGCCCTCCAGTTGCGACATCCATGTCGAAAAACCAATGCTTTGTTATGAACTGCATAGAACAACTACAGCGTACCCAGGCAGGACAGGATTCCCTTTAGCATCTTTGAACAGAGACAAAATAAATTACAGAGGATAACTGCATTTGGGAGTGCTTGAGGACTAGTTAGAGGACTTGCATCTGCAGTCAGCACCTGAAAACTATAGCAATTAATTTTTGTAAGGCTATAGCTTTTTCCTCTAAGAGAACCACACTGAACAGGGCAAGTTGATACAGACTGAAGGCATGAACTTAAAAAATACATGTAAGAAAAGAAATAAAGGAATTAAATCTGTATTTGTGAAAAAAGTCCTAATCAGAAATACAGTGTGTTAGTGATCCCATAAAACTTCCCATCTTCACATTTTGCACATATTCACCTAGACAAAAGGTTGCAAATAAAGTGAGAATTCCTCTCATGAGACATGCAGGGAAAAAATGCACCAAGGGGCGGAAGCTGAATTTGAATAAAAAGCCAATAACCCCCAAAAGCAAAAATGTAAGTTTTATTCAGACAAGTATTTTCATTGCTTAGCTTGTGGAAAATTTCCCTATAATTAGAAAAAGAATGAACCGAGGTTTTTACTATTTATGTAGTAATTAATTATTCTTCTGATAAGAATGTTTGAGAGACCTAAAAACTTTTTGTGTTTATTAATAGATTTACAGAGTAAAGTATCATGACCAATGAAAAAAAACATACTAAAACTAAGGGAGTTTAAAGCAGTAAAAATACACACGAATGCTCAAAGCCAGTCCTTCTTGCAGAGTTTACACTCTAACTGACATCTTGAGGTGAGAGGTGAATTGAGAGATCCATGAACAGGTCTCTAAGGTCACCATGCAAATTATTCTTGAGGGTGAAATACATGAAAACAGGTAATTTGCATTAAACATCAGCTTGAAATTATTTGTATTATAGCAGTACTCAGAGAGTTTCTTACACTGTCTGTGGTTTTTTCCATGGATCTGAAGTTTAAGGTCATATATGTACCACACAGTACATTGTTATTTGAGCAATATCAAGGGTCTCACCAAGATGGTGTGGGTGTAAACATCATTAGCCAAAGCATCTGCTGTTGGCCGGTGTCAGAGACACGATATGAAAACAGAGAAGCTTTTGATTTTATATTGTAAGGCCAACAGGCTGCACAGAGATATTTAGTTTGGGTCTCGGCAGCAGCTTAATGCTGCCAGCTCAAGTCAATTAATCTTCCTTTTAGGCTGTACAAGCTGGCCAGGCACAGACAGAGCCAAAGAGCTGCTCTGCTGGGATATCTCCCTGGAGTTTAAAACACAGTAAGTTTAGGCTAAAAGTCTGAGTGGGAAAGGACCGTATGAGGTCCTTCCACCTCAACGGACCACATGGAGGCCTATAAAGGTGTCTGCTGCTTCCTCTGGTATGAATGCTGCTAGAAATCCCCACGTAGAAAGAGGGGTAGGCGCTCACGCGCTGAGTGACTGTGCTGAAGGCATTGCAGGGAACAAGACATGGGGGAAGAGCAAGTGAAAGTATCAGTATGTCTCAAATGTCTTTTGCCTGCTTTAAATACATGAAAAATCAGATGAAACTAAGGATTCTTACCATGAAATAAAGGCTCTTTAAAACATTACAGGAGATTTAAATCAGCGGGTGCCATGAAATAATAACACCATGAATGTGAGCAGCACTTAGTGTCAGAAAAATGAACAACGTCCCAAAGATGGGAGCACTGCTGAAGGGAGCACAGATAGGGCCCTATCTGTGATCACTGTGCACAAGCACTGCATGAGGATGGGGGTGCTCATCCCAGTGCAGCAGGGCAGGACAAAGAGCCCAGTGATGATGCCGAACAAAAAGGGGGGGGGGGGGGGGGAATAAAAAAATCAAGGGGAAGAGACTTGCCCACAAATCCAAACCATGCATGGCCCACCCGGGGGAGAAGGGCGTGCAGGCGGCCAGTGCTACCAGAGAAGCGTGGGGCACCTTATATAGGACAAGGGAAACCATGCCAGTGAGCCGCAGGAGCTGTTACACGTGCAGACAGGCACTGCCTCATGGCAGGTTTTCAGGGGAAATCAGCATACAGCAAGGGAAGAAAGCCACCACGGGTCTCCAAATGTAATATATATCAGGCTGTGCAAATAAACTATAGCTCACTCAGCTGTTCGTGGGAGATCTCCTGGGATCTTATGAGCTGTTCCTCTAAAAGAAAATCAGTAAATAGTTTTTCGAGAGGGTGGAAGTTGTTTCAGGCCAAAACCATGCCAGAGACCTTTCTGACAGCTTAACTTTATGGATGGGACTGGGTACCAGTGTTCACTCACTGTCATAAACACAGCCCGTGACTCTCAGCAGAAGTCCAGTTCATGCCACGCATGTATAGGCTACAGTTCATCTATATGCTAAGCTATATGCAAAGACCATATGCATTTTTATTGGGATATGCTATATAGAGACTAAAACTGTTCCTTGGTAGTAACACCTAATGACAGCTACTGTTATAAAACAGTGACTGCAGCAGAAAAATGTGAAGTGGCAAATTCAGGGATTTGGTTTTTTTTAAAGAGGTCTGTGTGACTTAAGCCTTACTAACCAATAAATTTGACCTCTAGACAATTTGGTAGATACTGTAGCAAGAAATAGAAGCAGCAGAAACTGCCCAACACAATGGCCTGTGGGGATGTGTTCCTAGAAAATATGGAAGTTACATGCCAGTGAACTACCTGAATATATCAGAAGTAGTTTTCTTGGATTTCCAAAAAGCTTTGATGAAAATCCAAAGACCCCTAATAAAGTAAAGTTAAGGAAAAGGGAAGATTCTTTACAAATGTTTTTAAGGGTGGGAGGAGAAAAGGTAGAAATAAAAACCAGCTTTCACAGTGGAAGTTTTGTTCCTGTAGGGAACTATGTCTTTCAGGGTATTCATAAACGGTATAGAAAAAGAGGCAGCTTACCACAAATGAATGCAGAGAGTCATGAGGATGTCACGTAACTCAGTGAAAGGGCAGTACAATGAAAGATGAAGTTCAACGCTGAGCAGCCAGAGGATGTCACAGGGACAGTTTCCCATGAGGCAAATAGCTTACAATTAGCAAGTGATGTTAAGCAGTATAATGAGCCTGGTAAAAGACCCAGATAAGTTCTCTTCTTATTTCTACCATTCCTGAGGGTACAGCAGAAGGTGGCAACAGAAGCAGAGCAGATCACAGCCATGCTCTCAAATCAAGGATGTTTTTCTGAGTAACTCTAAGAATACAGCTGGAAAAAATAAAACAGTTATAAATCTGTCAACATAAATGATTTTATTTTTAGACTGTTGTCAAAATAAAATGATCAAAAACATCAGTGGTAATGGAAATTTCTTTATGAGCCCCACCTCTGCCCTTATTCATGAGCTATGTCAGTGGCTAGAATAATTTTTTTTCATGGTTTTATTCTATTAAATTGACCTAGGATACAGTGATTTTAATCTCTACTCCTGGTAACATCTATGACACGTGGTCTTATCTCCCATTATGCTTTTGATCCTACTTTTCCAAACATTTTGTCTCCCTGGTCTGCAGCAATCAACACTATTGCTCCTGTAACATCTCTAGAAGAAGGGAAGGGTTTAGTATTCCCAGGAAACACCGCTTCCTAATGGAAAACAGTTTTCCCAGCCACACTTAGGTAACTGAGGTGCAGCACCCCATCATGCAAAATATGCTCTCTTCCATTTTAAATGATCTTCAGGCTAAGCAGATACACAGAAGTACTAAATGTAGGATTCACACACAGAACTTCAGTTCCTCTAACTATTATTTCTGAACTCTGTTGAAATTCAGAACTTCATTGCCAGAAATTACTATTGCTCACATTTTAACAGCAAAATGAGAGCAACCCAAGTCTTGGATGATTTGCAGCTGGATCCCCTCGTTTTTACAAACAGCTGGATCTTGCTTAATGTAAAGACTGCAGAACCTGGCAGAGATGTAAAATGCCACCTGCAGCATTTACCCAATTTATTTGCTTTAATCCCATATTACACAGTGCAAAGAGAGATGTGTTAGTTATCCAAGAAACCATATCAGAAACCATAGGCGTGTACACAAGTCACATTAGAGTGGAAAAAAAGAACAATTTCCATGAGCAAATCTGAAAACAAGTGCATCTTGTTTTCAGTTGGAACAGAATCCAGATTGGGCTAGTTTATGTTACATTCCTGGAGGGAGCATGCTGTTGCAGCATGTCATACATCAGATCTAGGCATGAACCCCTGAAAGCTAACACTTGCCACAGGTGTTAAAAATGCTCCATTTTCTGTATTCCAAGGGATTTTTTTTTCTAGTTTGCTGATAAATATTATCTGACAGTGCCTGAAATCTGAAATCCTATGCTTGCAGAGGAATGACACTGAGGGTAACTACATGAGCCTCAGCAACATGAAGACCTTCTCCCCTCCAGAACTGAGTGCCGTGCCCAGCTGGCTCCTGTCCTGGTAGCTGACCAGGCTGTTGAGCAGCACTAATTGGCATTTTGGGTTTTGTTCTGCAAGAAAGCTGCACTAAGACCATTCAGCAGGAAAGTGCTGCCCCAGCAACCACTCTATCCAGTTTGCATTGGAACCATTTTACACAAGCTGTGGGACACTTTAATCAGGAATCACTTCCAGAGCAATCCATTTAGCTCAGTTAAGTCTTCAGCCTCTCAAGGAAAACAAACTGTCAGAAGGAGAGCAACCCTGCAAGCTGGTGAAAGAACAGTCTTCCCCCAGTCTGCCCCTCCAAAAGAACCACTCTAGGATTAAAAAATGCCTCTGCATGTAGCAGCAAGACATGAGATGTGTGTCAAGCACGAGAAAAATCATCATCAAAATTTGACATGACAGATAAACATAGGAGGCATTAATAATAGCCAGTTTTTTTCATAGCCTGCTTAGATCCCTTGGATAAGAGCAGGCACACAATTAACCAAAAAATCTAGCCAATAGCTGATGCTATTTCAGCATTTTTCAAATGCTTCAACTAGAACCTTGTCAAAATAAACGGTGAATTTGTGCTGTATGTGCTTATATGGCAAGGTTGATCCACGCTGATACTATTACAGGGTTGTAAAGCATAAAATCTAGTTAAAGGTTTCTGCCAAACCATGAATCAGTTGCAAAATAATGACCTGAAGTATGTTCTTTTTTCCATTCTCTAATATTTCTTCACAGCACAACCCAAACAATTGCTCATAATTAAACTGATTGGAGGAGCAGACACTAGCAGGAAATACACCGCTGGCACTGGTCCGATAGCACTTCATTGTACTGAATTTAGAACAATTACATCAGTTCCTTTCATTTTGCAGAAAAAGAGGAGGGGGGCTGCTTTTTAATCTTTCGCTCTCTACAAGCAAAATCAATGTTTATTGAATCTCCTGAAGCAGATTCGTATATTTTTAATGAACAGCGTAAGTGCAACCCTGGGTACCCTGATGCCTTTGCTCATCCTGCTTCACCTTGTTTATAGATGCTTCATGTTATCAGTCATGATCTACCAGGGTTTTTTTCTAGGAAAGCATAAGATCAGCTTTTAATAATGGAAGGACAGAAAATGAAACATTGTACAGTAAGCAAGCAAAGGTGCCGAATGAAACTGGAGTCCACATTTAAAACTACATGATGACTTGTGAAATCTTATTGAATCATAGACTCATTTTGACTGGAAAAGACCTTTAAGATCATTGAGTCCAACTGTAAAGCTCACACTGCCAAGTCCACCACTAAACCATGTCACTAAATATCACATATACACCACATCTTGGAAATCCCTTCAGGGATGGTGACTCAGTGACTTCCCTGGCAGCCTGTTCTGGTGTCTGACAACCCTTTTGATGAAGAAATTTTTCCTAATGTCCAATGTGCCCCGGCACAACTTGAGGCCTTTTCCTCTTGTACTATCACTTGTTACCTGGGAAAAGAGACTCAACCCCACCTCACTCCAACCTCCTTTCAGGTAGTTGTAGAGAGTGACAAGGTCTCCCCCCTAAGCCTCCTTTTCTCCAGACCAAACAACCCCAATTCCCTCAGCTGCTCCTCAAAAAATTTGTTCTCTAGAGCCTTCACCAGCTTCATTGTCCTTCTTTGGACACATTCAAGGACCCCAGTTCTTCCGCACCAGTGGAGCAAGAGTCATGTACATGTATTATAGAGTAGAATAATATCCCACAGCACTGTAGGGAAGCGAAAGCCACCCTTTGCTCTTGAGCAGACATGTCCAGTTTAAACAAAATTTGAACAAAGAGTGTGCTGGCAACTATAAAGACAAATTGTCAAAAGAATGCTGCATAAAAGCATGAAACTGTCCCTTCCCTTTTGCAGTAGTTTTGTGCCCCAGGCCACTTTTAATTCCCAGCATTTTAGAAACTTTCTTTTCCTACACAAATCTAAAAACATTTAACTCTTTTTGAGTACCCACAGCTCTGTACATATATAGAAGCCATATTTAGGAGGCCCTTTAGCAGAATGAATGCTCTCTATATTGCACGGAGCCAAATTTTCAGATCCTGTAGGTATCCTGAAAGAGCAGGCAGGGATTTGTCTTCATTCTGTAGTGCACGGTCTACTGGGTAGCTCATAGACAGTAAGAGGACCGGGTGGCCCAGCAGTGGTTTCCTGGTCCCAGCAGAACATGTGCAACCTTGGGCTTGCACAGAGGCCAGTCACAATCTGGCAGTCACTTACTCATGCATTCAATTAAAGTGCTTTTTCTCTCACACATGCCCAGAGATGTAGCACTTCCCATGAGTGGCTGTGAATAGATCTTTGAAGAGGTTCTCACAGAATGAATGTACCTCTGTTTCCCCAAAGTGCTGAATAGAGGGCAAACTTGGTTCAGAAATATATTCTATATTAGTATATTTATAACAAGCAAGATCTGTGCATTTATATCTCATTTGTTACTCATGTGGACTTTGAAACAAAATCCAGAGAATTTTGGGGGTAAGGAAAAAAAAACAAAAACCAAACAAACCACAAAAAAAGGACTTGTGAATAGAGCACTGTGCGAGGAATGAGGAAGATATGGCTTACAGCTTGCCTCCAGCAAATCACTTTGTTTCTTTGCCCTTTTCTTCCATGGTCCTAAGTCTTGCCTACCTGTATTGACATCTCCTTGGGAGCTGTAACTGTGGCTGATGCTCCTAGGTTCAGTAGTACTATAAATATCAAATATCATCAAGAATATGGTTTTGTACGTCCTAAAGATGAAGGTATGTCACGAACGAGAGAATTGTTGAGGTTGAAAGGGACCTCTGGAGGTCTTTGTTCAGATGATGGCCAGCTAAAGCATGGCGCTCGGGTCTGCGGCCAGTCAGGTTTTTAATGGCTCCAAGGATGGCAAGTCCACAGTTTGGCTAGGAAACCTGTTCCAGCATTCAATCACCTTCACAGCAAGAAGTCACCTCTAAGTACTACCTTCTTGTATTTCAACTTGTGCCCATTAACTTTTGTCCTTTCACAGGATACTACTGAAAACAGTCTATTTCCATCTTTTTACTCCCATCTCTCCCCTAATCAGATACACAGCTCCTGCTCTTTCAGTCTCTTTTTATGTAAAGTGTTCCAGTCCCTTCATCATTGTGGCTCTTTGCTGGGCTCCCTCCAGTATGTCTATGTCTTGTACTGGGAAGCATGGTACTGGACACAGTACCCCAGATGTGGCCTCACCGGGGCTGAGCAGAGTAGAAGGATTCCCTCTCTCAAGCTGCTGGCAATGCTTTTTCTCATGCAGCCCAGAATGCTGTTGGCCGCCTTTGCCACATGGGCACACTGCCGGCTCATGGTCAACTTTGTGTCCACCAGGAGCCCCAGGGCCTTTTCTGCAAAGCTGCCTCTCAGCTGGTCAGTCCCCAGCCAGCCCTGGTGCTTGGGGATATTCCTCCCCAGGTGTGGGACTTTGTACTTCCCTTTGGTGAACACCATGAGGTTCCTGCCTGCCATTTTTTCAGCCTGTCAAGATCCCTCTGAATGTCGGCACAATCCTCTGGTGAATCATGCACTCCACCTAGTTTTGTATCCTCTACAGAGCAAGTTCTAAGCCCAGATAAACATGATGTGGATTGTAACAGGAGTAGAAGTACATTTCAACCTATTTTCCTAGTTGAATTCTGGTGGTATGGTTTGCACAAGCCCAAAGCTGCTGAGGCCACCTAGACTTTAAGATCGCCATCAGCTCACCCATCAGAGGTACAGTGGAGCCACTGTGCAGAATGGCCAGTTCTCTTGTTTGTGCTGCATCATGCCATTCTCAGTCATGAGTATAAATCAATTACATGGGAAAATGAAGGAGAAATAACAGCTGCTTATTACAGAAGTACAGCAGTTCCGACACACAAGTAGAACGTCAGCATCTTTTATTGGACTTTTTCCATTTTGTGAACAATCTCCTTTTGCAGTTTATCCTTCTATATAAGAAGGAGGGTGCCTACTTTCTATTTATAACTTTGCTGGGAAAGATTCAGTGTTTTGATTTTATTAGAACACTATTAAAACAGAAACATTCCAGAGCCTCAAACTGAAAGATAAATTCATATTCATGTTTGTGTTTCTCTTGAGCTGTGTTCCCTCACAGAAACACTCGATGGGCACAGTGTAGTGTAACTGCTTGACTTGTACATTTGTACTTAGCACATCCAATGCTTTCTCTACCAGATAATCCCCTATGAGTAAATGGTGACGTTTAACTGTTTTTAAAAATTAATTATAATTCCTATTTCCAGATAATCCAGGATGTCTTTTCAGACAAGGAGTATTAAATTCAGGTTCCTAACCAGACATAATGAAATAATGATGTGCTTGCAAGAAAGGGGTGCTCTCTTCAGGTTGAGAACATGATGAAGATTAGCATGTGCCAAACAAGTTTCCTCATTTGCCAGCAGATTTCCTGAATATTCCCAGCCAAATTGCTTAATCTGCTTCTCCATTTCCTGTCTGCAAAAGTGGCATATTCCTGCTTCCCTTCTTTCTGCACTTTAGCTATCTTGGTTGTAAAGTGGTAAGAGCAGAGCAGCTCTCTGCAGCAGATACACACACTGGAATAAGGGCCCAGCAGTGCCAGAGTAAACACAAGTTTGTACTTGGGCACCTCCTACAAAGACCGAACATGTCTTCTCTGTAGAGTTTTGGTACATGTTACCTTTAGAAATAATATGTATTTGAGCATTTGCTCTTTAGGCCACATTGTTCAGAGCGATTAAAACTACACCAAGAGGTGTTTTTCTGCTCTCCCATCTCATCTGCTTTTTAATTTTAAATATCTCTTTGGAGCAAAACTTAGATAACCTGTTATCTCTAACGAAGAGGGAGTTGCAAGTACACAGAATACTTATCCCATTCTAAATCAACTACCTATTGATCTCAGAAAAGAAGAGAAGAAAAAAAGAGAAGTGTTTCAGTACATTTTGAATTCTGTTCTCCAGGTGAACTTTGTTTGTGACATGCTAGGAAGAGAGATGCGTGAACACAAAAAAATCTGCTAAGTCAAACCATTGAAGAATTAAGTTAGATCTGCATTTAGAATCATAGAATGGTTTGGGTTAGAAAGGACCATTAAAGATCATCTAGTCCAACCACCCTGCAGTGAGCAGGGATGTCTTCAACTAGATCAGGTTGCTCAGAGACCTGTCCAATCTAACCTTGAATGTTTCCAGGAATGGGGCATCTACCACCTCTCTGGGCAACCTGTGCCAGTGTTTTGCCACCCTCGTTACAAAAAATTTCTTCCTTATATCTAGTCTAAGTCCACCCTCTTTTAGTTTAAAACCATTACTCCTTGTTCTGTCACAAGAGGCCCTGCTAAAAAGTCTGGTCCCAGCTTTCTTATAGACCCCCTTTAAGGACTGAAAGTCCACAATAAAGTCTCCCTGGAGCCTTCTCTTCTCCAGGCTGAACAACCCCGACTCTCTCAGCCTCTCCTCACAGGAGAGGTGTTTCCAGTCCTCTGATCGTTTTTGTGGCCCTCCTCTGGACCTGCTCCATCAGGTTCATGTCCTTGTGCTGATGGCTCTAGAGTTGGACACAGCACTCCAGGTGAGTTCTCACATGAGTGGAGTAGAGGGGCAGAATCACCTCACTCAACCTGCTGGACATGCTTCTCTTGATGCAGCCCAGGATATTGTTGGTCTTCTGGACTGCAAGCGCACATTGCTGACTCATGTCCAGCTTTTCATCCATCAGTACCCCCAAGTCCTTCTCCATAGAGCTGCTCTGAAGCCCTTCATCCCCCAGCCTGTATTGATTTATTTGGGATTTTTTCAAAGTACTTGCATATATTGATTTTTGCATTCTCACATTGCACTTTATTTCTCAGTTTCATTCACCATAAGGAACAGAAATACCAAATAGTCATTATGATTTTTCCACACAGAACCATGAAATCCAAAACCAAGAAAACCAACCCCTATGAGCAAGAAATGCCATCCCTACTTTGGCGACTCTGCTAGTCATCACTGTTGATAGAGCCTTCAATTTTGTGAGAGAGGAAAGTGCTGACAGAGTGCTGAATCCACTTCACCCGTCCAGACAACAAAGAGTTAGAGGTTCGAGAGGACCGTCACCATCAGAAGTGCTGAAAACAGAATGTGTTTTGTTATAGTAATGTTTACTGGAAGTACAACATCACCAAAGCATTTCTGAGGCAAACCAACGTTAGCCAGAAAACTACCACATACGGTATTTTTCCTATTTCCCGTAATTGGACTCTTAAAAAAAAAAAAAAAACCACAGAAAAAAACCCCACCAAAAACTATAGAATGAGCACCATCACAAGTGTTTTCCACTGGTGTCTTTCTCACTCCCTCAAAGGACATTGTAGAGAGGTTGGTGCTGGTCTCTTCTCACAAGTAATTAGTGATACAACAGGAGAGAATGGGTTAAAGCTGCAACAGGGTAGGTTTAGACTGGATGTTAGGGAAAAATTTTTCACAGAAAGAGTAGTCAAACACTGGAATAGGCTGCCCAGGGAAAGTGGTTGAGTCACCAACCCTGGATGTGTTTAAGGGTCATTTAGATGTGGTGTTGGGGGACATGGTTTAGAGGTGAATTTTGTAGAGTAGGGTTAATGGTTGGAGTTGATGATCCCAAGGGTCTTTTCCAACCTGAATGATTCTATGATTCTAACTGTGTCAAAAAATACCAGTTCAAGAAATGCCCCAATATCCAGCCTGAAACACTAGCTTGTTCCTTTCCACCATTTTACAATGTCCCTCTGAATAAAGACTCTCCCAGTGCTGTGTTGGCTTGAAGAAGCACTGTTCATCTTCTGCTCTACTGCCAGAACAGAGCCCTGCCAAAGGATAGCTGTTGCAAGATATGACATTAAGTCTGAGACTCCTTGTTTTCTTTTGGATGGCCTCCCCTCCTGAAAGACTAATGGAAGAAAAACTTTGACAAAAAACACAGCTAAACACTGACTTTAAAAATAATGTAAGTGGAACTTGATTTTAAGCCATCTTTCTTCAGGCATGATCAAATCAATTCCAAATTCATCCCGAGCCCCAGCTCCTCCAATGCTCAGAGCCAGCGAGACAGCTTTGTGCTACAGAATGTGCTGCTCACACTTTAACTGGCAAGTCTGTCAGTTGTTTCTACTTGAACTGTCCACTTATCTCAGAATTTAATTAGGAACTATGCTTCGATTTGCTGTTTTCTTTGTTGTCCACCACAACAGCATTTCATCCCTGTGATATAGCGTCCTTGGGCAGGATACAAACTAAGACAAAACCTTTTGTCTACAGGCACACGGATTTCAGCCCTAGTTCTGCTGTTCTAAGAGGTATGAATAAATTATGCTATAATTTTCTCTGACATGCATTGTTAACTAGATTGCTCCAGCGATAGACACAGCTGGTCCTCCGGACTGAAGACTACACATGTGAGTTTGCACAGTACAATTTACAGCAAAAATGTTTCTTTGCAAGTTAGTATCACAGCAATGAAATTATGTCTTTTCCTCTTGGATTTTAATCCAACTGATTTTATCTCCACTTCTACCTTCCAAACCATGTATACAACTTTGTGTTGGACTGCAAATGACCTCAGTCTGGTAAGCTCATATACAAGCACTTAACCACAAAAACCCACCACTAACCCCCAAAAAAGAACTCTCCAAATCATTACTTGATGTTAAGTCAGCTGCCAAAAATATTGCCCAACCATCAGGTGCTTCTAAACATTTTCAGTACTTTAACAATCATACTTTTCATAGGTATTGCACAATTATGTGTTTTTTTCAGAGTTTGTTTCATTTTGGTTTGGTTTTTTTACTGGTCAAATAAAATCACTGTGCCTGAAATGAAACTCCCTCAACAACATTTAAGTACCCAGTTGAAAATATTTGTTTTTACTTAGGCAGAGTTGGAGAACACATCTTATACCCTAGAGTTCTATGACATAGCATTCAGGGTCTGACTACTATTATATAAAGACATAATATGAAAAGACATTCCTGTATAGAACAGGCCATATGTCTAAGACATGGAAAAGATTCCTTAATATCTGCCATTTTGATTGAGAAGCTCAACTTCAGTTGAGTTTTAGTTTGCATTGCTATTTAGGAAATTCCTGACTAATTGTCTACTTTGACTAGTGTTTCACTAGACAAGAATACCATAAATCAGAGAAAAAGTTAAAAAAAACAAAGGAATGGGTCTGCATTATCTACCTGTCTTTTCTGAGTTAAACTGAAATCATGGTTAATAAAAAAACAGAGGAGACAGTTCCAACACTATGACATTTTCAAAAAAACCCAGAAATTTTTCTCTTTTTCAAAGTCTGTTTTTAGAGGGACTAGTTCTAAATTTCAGTCATATTCTAGGAAAAAAAGTAAAAAGTATCACAGAACCTACTACCTTCCATTAGGAGAAGAAATTAATACATCTTGAACATGGAAGAACATGGAAGGAGGGGCTGATCACTTGGGAAGAGTACAACGAGGTTGTCAGAGGATGCAGGGATGCAGCAAGGAAAGCTAAGGCCTCTCTAGAACTAAACCTGACGAAAAAGGAAGTCTAGAGGAAATGTGGGCCCACTGATGAATGAAGTGGGTGCCCTGATGACCGTGGATAGAGAGAAGGCTGAATTACTGAATGCCACCTTCGCCTCGGTCTTTACTACTAAGGCCAACTCCCAGGGATTCCAGTCCTATAAGACCACAGAGGAAGTCTGGAGGAAGGAAGACTTTGTCTCAGTTGAGGATGATTGGGTTAGAGAGCAGTAACGTAAATAGTGAACATCCACAAGCCCCTGGGCCCCGATGGGATGCACCCGCAAGTGCTGAGGGAAATGGCAGAGGTCATTGCTAGGCCACTCTCCATAATCTTTGAGAGGTCCTGGAGAACAGGAGAGGTGCCTGAGGACTG
>WTSP01018383.1:43210-58814 GCA_025331215.1 Actenoides lindsayi | reverse complement strand
TAGGGGTTGGAAGGGACCTAGAAAGATCATCTAGTCCAACCCCCCTGCCAGAGCAGGATCACCTATATCAGATCACACAGGAACGTGTCCAGGTGAGTTTTGAATACCTCCAGAGGAGACTCCATAACCGCCCTGGGCAGCACGTTCCACTGCTCTGTTACCCTTACTGTAAAAAAGTTTTTCCTCAAAATTATTCTAAACCTCTTATTTTCCAACTTAATCCCATTGCCCCTTGTTCTAACATTGGATGACACCGAGAAGAATGTGGCTCCATCCTCTCTACACTCGTCCTTAATATATTTAAAGACATTAATGAGATCCCCCCTCAGTCTCCTTCATTTTGAACCTATTTTGAGCACCCTACACTTACATATCCTAAGAACAGTGTCGTGTGGAGACAGGTGAAGCTTTTACATCCTGTTGGTACTGCGTGAGACAATAAACTCACCTGCAATTCATGGTGGCCAAGCACGAGTGGGGAGCAGTTGTATCTCCTCACTTGGATCAGCAAAAACAGTTGCTACTGCTCCACCTCTCTTCTTAGTGAGGACAACAGAACCTTTGAAGAGCACTTGAAATACCCATGTTGCTTTTCAGGAGACAGGCAAGGCTTTCCAGGCTGGCTTTTTAAAAGGGTATCTCATTGTAATTGTTAAATCTTGAGGTGAATTCCACTGACCCCTCAACACAGTGATCAAAGGATGTTAGCCACACTTGATGGGAATGACAGCCATTGATTTCAAGTAGAAGGATAAATGAATTAGTGGGGTGATTGTTTTCTTTCTTTCAAACACCCAAGCCAGCATCAATCCTTATAGTGACAAGCTTTAGCGTGCTAAATTCCCCTGGCATTACTAACTCGCTTTTTCTTTCCCTATCCTTAAAAAAAACCCACCCCAAGCAGACATAGCGAATGCTGTGTCGCATCCCACGCGCTCGTGTTGCTCCTGCAGTCTGTTGCTTTTTCAGATTCACACACACACACATTTGCATTTGCAAGCGCCACTATTGCTTTGCAGTAAACACTGCTCGTGCCTCTCTCCTAAGAGGATCCAGATGTATTTCTCAGGACGGTGAATGTATTTTTAGATTTTATTTTTTTTTTCTGCCCGTTGCTGCATGTGCTGAACGTTCTTTGCTTTTGGCTATGACCCTTGGTCCTCATAGCAAACATCACATTTTGGGGTGAGGGTAATGATGAGGAGTGGAAGATGTTTTCAAAAAACCCAAGTTTTCTTTTCATTCTCTTGATTCCATTAGGTCCCCACAGACAGGTCTGTGCTGTGAGCGTGTTTCCCATACCTCTCCCTCTGCGTCTATCAGCCATGAGCTCTTTGATTGACATGGGTTGTGCAGGTATTTGCTGGCCTTTGGGAGCTGAATAAGAAAAGAATTTTATTTACTCGGTAGCTGAAATGGGAAAAAAAAAGAGAGAGAGAGAGACTTTCAGCCTATTTTTATTTTATCAAAAGAAGGAACAGACTGGATGAAGGAAGGGGTCAAACTCCTCCTGTTGGGAAAGGAGTGAGGAGTGAATCCCAATCCCCCTGGAGACTGGTGAAGTTCCCAGCGAGTGCAAAGATCAGAAAATCTGCCTGTGAAGTTCTACCACAAGTTCAGTGTGGTCTGGAAATGGGTGCATGGATTGGTTAATGCCTTTCCTCTTCCTTCCCCTTCAGCCCAATCTTTATGTCATTATTAACACCTTCAAGGTGGCCCTCAGATCTCTTTGACAGTGTCATAATGATGCATGAAGCTGAACTGGTAAGAAGGGATAACTTCTAACAGACCAACTAATACTGGTAGGGAAAACAGACACCCTTTAAGGCACAAGTGCTTCCTCACGTATCCTTCTGCTTGCCAGGGGCCATTGTGAGCATTCAGAATGAGGATTTGTATCTTCAGGGCAAAAAGTTCCTGCTGACCAGGATAAAGCTTTTTCTGTTCTTCTTTGGCAGAGGGGTTGGACTAGATGATTTCCAGAGGTCCCTTCCAACCCCTGTCATTCTGTGAATCTGTGAGGCTGGTGAAGAGACTAGAAGGAAAATCTTATGAGGAGAGGCTGAGGGGGCTGGGGTTGTTTAGCCTGGAGAAGAGACTCAGGGAGGACCTTGTCACTCTCTCCAACTACCTGAAGGGAGATTGTAGTCAGGTGGGGGTCGGGCTCTTCTCCCAGGCCACTAGTGACAGGAGGAGAGGACATGGCCTGAAGCTGTGCCAGGGGAGGTTTCTTTTGGATATCAGTAAGCACTTCCTGACAGAGAGGGTGATCAGACATTGGAATGGGCTGCCCAGGGAGGTGGTGGAGTCACCATCCCTGGATGTGTTTAAAGAAAGGCTGGATGTGGCACATCTGGCCAATGTGGTGATGTTAGATCGCAGGCTGGACTTGATGATCTCAGAGGTCTTTTCCAGCCTCAGTAATTCTATTCTAATGGACCAGCTCCCCAGGCTCAGCTAAGGCAGAGGGTGATGGTTATAAGTGAGAAATTCTACTGCATTCCTGGGGAGAAACCTTTTTTCTTCCCTCCCGCCATGGATTCTCAAGCCAGGACCCTGCTCAGGTTCAGATGGCTGTTGGGACCAGACTCACAGGCAGCCTCTCTTGCCCCTGTTTTGCTGTAGGAAAGGGAAGGAGGGTGGGTGTAGCAAGCACCAGGCTTTTCCTAACCCTTCGGGGAGACATGTGTGGGAACTGTATCCCATGAGTGTGTGTCTTCATGTAGGTCTGGCAAAATAGTAAAAATAAGACCGTTATAAAAAAAGCTGAGTGGTGGAATTGTGAGTAGTCCGATGTACATTGAACAGAGTTATAAATACACGTTTACGAATGTACCAGCATAATGCCTGCTAAATGGGAGACTTGAGTAAGAAGATCAGGCCAAAAGATGGTTACGCAGTGGAGGCACTGAAGGATATTGGTTTCACACATGAAACGACTGCAGAAAGGGAGAGACACAACTACTACTACATTGTCTGCTACATACAACCACATGCAAACCTCCAGTGAAAGTTCCATGGAGCTGTGAGGGTTATACATGATCCAGTCACTGCATGGGAGAAGGCTTCATAGCAACCTCCCCTGTGAATGGAAGTGCCCTGTGGTACATCCTACGATGCCCTGGGTACTCTTTGATGCCAGCAGTATCAGAGGGATGTGTCTTACCCATCCTGCGCTGCTTCTCTGAGCACTAGCCCCCACACATGTCTCAGCACTGGGCACAGGGTTGGCCATACCACTAGCATGTCTCCTGCCTGACTTGGACACTCCCATCTCCTCTCTCTCCATGACTTCTTGCAGGAGGAAAGCAATTTACTGGAGCTTGATACTTTGCTGTCTTTTTTTAGAGGTGGGGGAGAGGGAATACAAGAAGGTGATGATCTTTCATCCTTTTAGTCTACTTTATAACCTTGACCTGCAGGAGAGAAGTTTTTGTAGGAGGAGATGGGGAGGACTACAGTGTCCAGTACTGGGCCTTTATCGAGGGGAGGTGGGTTGACCTGTAATGCAGTGGGGTTTCATTTGGAAAATATTTATTGTCACTACTGAAGGCCAGTGTTTTCCATCCTGCACAGGCGGTGACTCAGCTGGTCTCATGCATGTTGAAGATCAGTGGCTAAATGGGGATTTGATTTAGCATGTCCTGCTGTCTCAGCTGTCAGCTGGTACACACAGTTTCCATAAGCTCACAACTTAGCAGAATGTGTGCCTGGAGCTGGGCAGAGGATTTGCTTCTGATCTGTCACCGGATTGTTAGTTTGCAAATGGGGATGCTGTTGAGTTAGAGTGGCTTTGAGTGAAGGTTTATAACAGGACTGGTGCCAGAACTGCCAAAAATGAGGAGGTGATGTTTTCAGTGCATCTCTTGTGGATGGAACTTCTGACAGTCAAGTACTTTAACAGATATACTGATCCCCTTCACTAAGTCCTGTCGTCGCTTGCTGAACCAAAGCAGAGCGAGTTAACCTGCTGTGAACATAACCCCCCTTATTGCACACTACACCTTAGTGATATAGTCGTTCTTAGTA
This sequence comes from Actenoides lindsayi, assembly GCA_025331215.1. Classification (NCBI taxonomy): domain Eukaryota; kingdom Metazoa; phylum Chordata; class Aves; order Coraciiformes; family Alcedinidae; genus Actenoides; species Actenoides lindsayi. The sequence goes on along the minus strand of WTSP01018383.1, from coordinate 54,785 downwards.
CAGAAGAACATCTTTATATCTTCAAATAGGAAAGCTTTGGCCAGTGCATTTGAAATGCCAAAGTCAGGGCTCCATCCACCACCCTAAGTTTTCTTTGAGCTGGGCCCATGCAGAAGAAATGTAGCTCATTTCCCCACACTAGAGCATCAGCACTCCCACTCATGCTGCTTTTGGAGGGCAGACTCCAGGCCCCACAGGAAGGATCTAGAGGTGACAGATAGCAAGGACAGGGCTCTGGGCTGGTCCAAGCCATGCAAAACCACACTGCCTTCTGCAGTTACCAGGAGGAGCAGCTTCTTTAATGCCTGAAATGACTGACTTACAGAACTCATTATTTCCCCCTAACAGTTACAGAGCACGGAAGTTTCAAAGTGAAAATTTGGAAACTAAAAAAAGCATCTTAGATTCTTTTTTTTTTTTTCCCCTTTCTTAAGTGGTATTGAGGATTACCACATTTGGTTACATAATAATTTCCCTCAGCTTGAGCTTTTTAGCAGTTTAGTCAAGGATTTGAGGGAAAAGATGTCTAAACTGATGAATATTTGCTTAGTGGTCCACAGATGTGCTCTATTTTGCTGTAGCTGCTGTTCTAAAAGCCTCAAAAAAAAAAAAGTACTTAAAAAAATGGAAAACCCCATTACATAATTTTTACTTTCATTTTCTACATCTTTATTCAGTGACCACAGGTAGTGAGGATATGAGAAGCTAAGATGTGGTTAGCAAGGAGAACAGCAGTGTTAGTGACAGCAGGTTTTGCAGAGCCTTTTCTATCCAGCCGAAGGGATTCAGGTGTTCGTGTCTCTCCAGCTGCTCTTCCCTCGCTGCCTGTCTCAAACAAAGCACTTCTGGAACCCTCAGCATCGCTCCAAACTTGCTCGGAGCTGAGGAGTAGGAGACATCTGCTTCATTCAGTGCCCAAGATCAAAACCATTCAGGTTGTTAACACCAGCCTCTGAGCAACCTACTGCAGGTGGGTCACCCAGAGCCATTTAAAGCTGCTGTTTTCCAACAAGCTTTGTAAAATCTTTGTCTGTTTGGAGATCTGCAGGTGAACTGTGCCATATGGAGACTCGTTTATTTACTAGTGCCTTCCACCATCAAACCTCTTAGCACAAGGAGAGGGAAAATCACTGGGTTTCCTTGGCTCAGAGGGGAAACCCAACTGTAAGATGAAAACAGAGGGTTGTTATAACAATCTACAGATACATCTTCCATTTTTTCAGCCCACTTTATACTTTGTTGAGATGTTCCTTGTCCTTTGGAAGATATTGTTATTTCTTTCTCCATCCTTCTCCTTTCTCTATGGGAAAAAGGGCCATAGAGCATTTTTAACCCTAACACAAATACCACTGAAGTAGCACTTCCAACTTCACAGGCTTCCCTTCTTATTTTTGCCTTCAGACACCAGCTCACAGCAGTGTGATGAGTGGGTGCTAATTACGGAGAACTACATTTCGACAACAGAGCCTTGCTGCTGGTGAATACAGAGAAATTGCTCATTAGAGCAGCATGCTATTTAGTCAGATTGGCTTCCCTAGATATTAACATTCTGGCGGTAATGCAGCCTGGCAGTGTTATACTTGAATAAAACGATCTCAAGATAATATACACAAAAGGACTTGTGCAACTGTTGTCCAGCCTGCAGGGGTTTGCTGGTGTTTCTGCTGGGGGCTCCCACATGCTGCTTCTGCAAAAAGGCCCCATCCTTGGATTTCAGTAAGTTATATATACAATTTCTTAATTATTTTTTTTGTAATAAATGCACCTTGCAGGGCTTGGTGCATCGTGCATAGGATTTACTGCACTGAAATGAAACGTGCTGTGCTCAAAGAGAAGACTCTATTGCAGCCTTTCAGTACTTAAAGGGAGCCTGTCAGAAAGATGGGGACAGACTTTTTAGCAGGGCCTGTTGCGACAGGATAAGGGGTGATGGTTTGAAACTAAAAGAGGGGAGATTTAGACTAGATCTAAGGAAGGAATATTTTGCACTGAGGGTGGTGAGACGCTGGCCCAGGTTTCCCAGAGAGGTGGTCAATGCCCCATCCCTGGAACCATTCCAGGCCTGGTTGGCCAGGGCTCTGAGCTACCTCCTCAAGTTGCAGATGTCCTTGCTCAGTGCAGGGGGGTTGGACTAGATGACCTTGAAGGGTCCCTTCCCACCCAAACTATTCCGTGATTCCATTCCATGATTCTGTGATTATTTTCCCAGGCATCCAACTTTTAACTACGTTGCTTGGTCTGACTGTGCCGTGTCCGTGATGCAGGTGGTGTGGCTGTCTGCCTGATGGCTCTCTGTGCACAGCAACGTGTGTGCCATCTTGAAGCCACCCTGGAAAATGGATTGTTTCTATCTATTGCACAGGATAACTTCATATAAGGACACTCAGAAAAAGCTCTGGTTCCAACACAATAATACCCTGGGAGCTTTAGGTGCCTTGTTTTAATACGGGGAGACTGTGGGCTGGCAGAAGACTTTAGCACCAAGGTTTTCCCCTGAAGTTTTATAAGCAGAAAACACAGAGGTTGCAGTTGGGGTTCACAATGCTACAAGCAGAGATGCCTTTGGTTGGACATGGCTCGCTGGTTCTCCCTCTGCAGTAGCACGGGCACCTCCAGCTCTGCTTTGCAGAGCTGCCCACTCCTCTAAAGCTGGCTGGGGAGAGCCTGGGTACCTGGGCTGGTGCCTGTGTCTGCACAGCTCTGGGAGCTGCCGCTGCAGAAGCCATAACCAGAGGGAATTCCTCGATCCCACGTCCTGCCCACTTCCATCTCTGAGCTTACATCAGAAATAGCCGCTCCAGTGGACTAATGGAAGTGATAGAAACATGCACAGGAAGGACATCACTGTTCCACGGACAGCAGCAGCTCTCCTCTAGCCACACACATGCCAGCTTCCTCTTCCGCAACCCTCTGGGCTCCCCTTTGCCTTGAACACCAGCTTTTGCTAATTAGCTCAGCTTTATCTAATTAGCACCCAAATGGGAGTGACTCTCTCAGCTGCCTCTGAGCTTACAAAGAGCCCAGAGCTAAGGATTTATGTAGAGGAAAGCTCTTTTCTGGTGTTTGTATGGTGGGGTTGCACCCCTGTGTGCTAGGAAGATGTGTGGGTGTGTTCTTGTACTGGTGTTACTGTGTTGGGTGATATGAAGCTGGATGGTCTCTGCACCAAATTGTCACCTGCCTCATCTAATCTGTTTCTCTCCTGTGAGTTTGCTGTGTCTTTATTTATTTATTTTTTTATAGTGGTCATGGTATTTTGCCCATGGTTTGCCTTGGGAAATGGAGTGTGTCCTACATCCATATCTATTTTAAGACTTGGCTCTCTTGTCTGCTACCAGCTGGGGAATATGGCTGGGAGCAATGGCTTCATGTTGTAAGAGGAAACACTGGGTGTTTTTAGGGAGCCTGTAACTGTGTGATCCTACGTGTGTTTATAACTTGGAGTATTATGCTCTTAAGGTTAGTACTTATCTCACCTGGCTTCAGTATTTTAAAAGTTAACATTTTGTCTTAACTTAATTGAGCGAGATCTGTGTGCAGACAATGGTGAATGAGGCAGACACAAAAAACAAATTATTGTGCTTCTAATATCTGTTTTAAGAAGAATATGATTTTCCTTTGTGTTAATTCTGCTCAGGCTTACTTGGGTTTGGGGGGACCAGCAAAGATTATTCTACCTGAATTATAAGAAAAATTCTGTTTGCTTAGTGGAAAGCAGTGAAAAGGAATCGGGATTTACCCCTCTAGATAGTTTAGATCCTCTCATTGCTCTGCTTCTCTGCAGAAGTCAACAGAGGCCAACAGAGCAGTGGTGTCTGTGTGTTGCCTGACACTTGACACTTGGACATAGCAAATGTTGTTTCAAGCCAAAGTGCATCTGTAGGTTTCCTTTTTTCACAGTATTTTGTGAAGGGGAGACTGAAGTGAGCTCCCAGTTTATTGCAGTAAGTGATGAATACTTGCAGTACAGTCACACTAACCTTTTATTGTATTATATTTTTTTTAAATTACATTACAGGGGTCTGTGAGGTCTGCAGCTGGAACTGTTCAGTTCCTCCTGATGGGTATAACCCAAGGAAGCTGTTTAATGGTGGTGTTGCACACCCACATTCGGTTATGTACTCAGGAAAGTTGCTGTGATTAAAAACTCATAAAGGAAAAAAGAAAATCAGCCCTGCTCTTGCTAACAAAGTGCTTGCAGGACCCTGTCCTTTAATGATGGAAAACTATTAATTACAGTGGTCTGTCCAGATTACTGTAGCTGAGGGCTCTGTGCATTTTCCTCCAGTCGGCCAGACAGAGCCACCATTTGTCAGAAGAGCATGAGGATGAATTTCAGTGGGGTAGGAGCAGGAACACATACAGATGTTCACTCCTGGGCAGGTCTCTTAGCCCACAGCTGTCCAGCTCAAACACTGGATCATTATCATCCTGACTGCTTAGTTGTGTTCCCACAGATGTGGTTTTTTGGGTGGGCTGATTAGTATGCTTTTAGCTACATCCCTTTTAAGAAGGAATGTGGGTCAGAACAGGTTCCATGTGGGAGTCCAGGGGTCTGTCTCTACCCTATGTGTGCATTGGCCTCATCCCAGAAGGTTTTATACCCTCAGACACCCCTGGGTTCTTTCCTGCCACCACTTCTGAGTATACAGTCTTAGGTGATGTGCTTCACTAATGCTGCTCTGCTGCATAGCATGGTGCTTGTGTTCACGGATGCAACCAGCAGAAGTTAAAAAACAAGCAAACAAACAAAAAAAATCAAGAAAAACCTTATGGCCAGAGATGAGTCAATAGGAATCTCAGGAAGGTGTGACAAATGGCCCATCCTTCCCTTTCTCCTAGTTCACTTGCATGTCTGGTGGCCCCAACTGCTCCTCTGACTGCAAACCTGCATTTAAGCCAATGCACTGGAAATAGTGGGGAAGGATTGTACTGGTTTTAGTGAGCTTATCCTGGTGAGTAGAAGGCATAAATGCTAGAGGAGTGCGATGAGTGGATTTGGGCCAGGCAAGGTGATTTGGAGGGGAGGCAGCCAATATTTGTATTGGCATCATCCTGTGCTATATCAAGCTGGCTGTGAGTTAAAGTAACATCTCTCTGTCTGTCTTCTGCATGCCATTCACATAATACCAGGTAACACTCAGTGCTTTGAATGGTCTTTCACTATGTTCAGTGATTCTTCTGGTTTTCTTCTTTGGGGAGCTTGCTTCTGAGATGGATGAAGAAGAGGAGAACGTTCTTGGTCAAACATTTTTCCATCCACTTTCATATAATATTTAAGATGCAGCATAAAAGTTACAGTTTATGCAGTAGTACTGGGGATGGAATTATATATTGATTTAAAAATTGGCCATTTTTAGCTTACTGTTTTATGCATTGGAAAATAGCCTTAGCTTTGGTAAGAATGGTGTATATTATTGATATCTATCATTAATTTATTCTTGGCATTGGACTAGTAAAAGCATTTAAGTCATTTTCATGTCCTTCAAGTTGAACAAGTGAGACATTAATAAAACTGATGGGGAGAAAAGCCATTTTGAAACAGTGCTGTAGTCTTGCCCTTGTGTTCCTCAAACACCTTTTCTGTCAGGGCTCACTTGCATCTCCAACTGGGCCAGCACAACAGTGGTGAGTTTGGAGTTGCTGAACTTGCAGGCTGGTAAGTCTGATTTTTGACACCCAGGCTACTTGCACAGAGACTGGGAAACCCAAATAGTTGATAAAGCAGCTGATTTGGGTTGAGGAAATGGGATGGGGTGGCAATCTCCCCTTGCCTGGGACATCAGTGCCTTACCCTCCTGTTCAGGAGGGCTGGGGACAACCTGCACCCTGGTGGGGTAAGTGCATGAGCCTGTGTGCAGCCAGTTGGAGCTGAAAAGTGGTAATGCTTCAGGCAGGCCTCCAAGGCAAAGGACCTCAATTTCAGTCCCTGTTCATATACTGGTTTATTTATAAGCTATTAAAGATGTATAATGTGATTTCTGGAGCAGACGGTCGAGCCTGTGTCTCTCTGCTTCCAAGTCCATGGTCTGACTGTTTGCACATTCCTTGCTTTCTTGCAGGCTTTTTTTTTTTTGTGTTGGAGACATCCGTGTTGGACACTGTAGTTGTTCACTGACATAAAAGTTGAACCTCTGTGGGATATGGTTTAGCTAAACTGATGAGCAACACCATGTATAATTTAGGGTTTTTTTTAATTTGCAAGGAAATACATCCTGGAAAGTCTCCACCCTTTCTGAGCAGGATGTTTCACGTGACACTTGCCACCAGAATTGCAGGTAGCTGTATTTGTACTGACTGGAGATGGCTTGGTCTCCTCTGCCAGTTTTGTGGGCAAGTGGCACTCACTAACTTAAGGGTACTTTTGATTCAACTTTTCCTTGTAAAAGAGCAGCAATTTCATCAGTAGATGCATATTCTTCTCCTCTAAAATGACTTTGCTGCTCACACCCTGCTTGCTTATAGCATCCTGCTTTTTCATGGGTCTGTAAAGCAATTAAAAAGAAAAAGTAAAGAGAGGACCTGCCATATCTGAAGAATGTATTTGTTCTTCTCTGACAGGAATGTGTATTATAGAGAAGTTTGATATTGTAGTAAGGCTGCCTTTAAAAAAACAAAACAAAACCCCAAACAAACCAACACCAACCAAACAAAAAACCCACAAAACCAACACTTTATGGGCATTGTGATTCATCTGAGTTATTTGCTGAGGTCTCTAACATAGATCTTGACGTGTGACATCTGAATTGTACTGATGGTGCTTTCAACTATCCCGTCTTTCTTGCTGTTGGCTCAAGAAATACAGCATCGTTACAGGCTTGAAGAATGCACTGCACAAAATACTGAGGAACCCTGACCCTTAGAAAAGGCTTTTTGTGAATTGGTCTGTTCAGGTCTCTTTAGTCTGCTGCAGGAGCCCTGGTGTCATTTACAGCTGGACATATGATGTCTAGAGAAGTGCTGCAGATGTGCCATTGCCAACGGCAGACCATTGTAAGCTCGTAGATATACAAGGGTGCACGAGGCATATAAAATGTATAAGCATCATGTGGTTTTATTGTTGTAAAAGCAGTTGTAGTAGAAATTACAGTAATCCCTGGTGTTCTGCTCCAAAGCCTGCTTAAGTCTGCATAATGGCTCCATTGAATTTTAGCAGCCTTTGAATCGCGTTTCCCATTATAGGATACTACTGATCAAAACCTGCTGCTCCAAAGCTACCTTCAGAATTTTCTCCTGTTGCTTCCTTCCCATTCTCCTGGCAGCCACAAACACTGATGCAAACAGCATTTAGAAAGTTTTCTTAGATCTGCTGATGAAAAGGACTGTCTAAGAGCTAGATATTATTATTCTGCCATCATAAGTCAGGTTAGTGGGTTACAGTCTGTGCTACAGTGAGGAGCTTGCTGCCTTGGATGTGTGCATGAACCCATTCTCCTCCACTCTTAATATATGATGGAGCTTTCATTTTTTTGAGGGGAAAAAAAAATTATCACTCTTTGACCAAGCTCAATAAACCCTTCTCTATTGCTCCTGTTTTGTCTAAATGCAAGATCAGTGCCCTAAAAGAAGGGTTTAAGTTTTAGAACTTGCCTTTTTGAAGACCATGGGTCTGTTCTGAACACGGTGCTGCAACAGGTATGTGCAAACCCCCAGCAGTGCTTGCTCTGTGGCTGTGAGGAGGCCTTCTGCTGAGGGTAGCCACTTGTGCACGTGAGGGGACACATGGAAGGCACCCCTTTTGTGGGCTGAGCGGTGACTTCAGGTAGCCATTTGCTTCCTTGATCTCCCACCGTGGCTTTGGACATGTCATTTAAATGTTCAGTCTCATGGTTTCCCACCTGTAAAATGAGAGCTGTAACTCCTGTCCTGGACAGGTCTTGTGCAGGGCCATTCTCTCCAGCACGGATGCTCTGCCCAGTGAGCACAGCACCAGATTGCTGGTGAGGAAGCAGGTTGGAGACTATCCCAGCTCTGCTGAGCTTGAAAGGCTCCATGGTTCAGAAAAAAGGGGGACACACCTGCAGCACTGTCTTGTAGAGTTGTTATTGCCCCAAAGCTGGTGGTGGTTCCCTGTGCTGTGCAGTGCTGGGGCTGCTGGTGTGCAGCCTGGTGGAGCCCATCACCATCTGCATTGCCCTCACTGAACCGCAGGCTGTTGGCTTTCCTCAACCGCCTTTCTTACTCGTGTTGCCAGTGACTCGGTGACACCTAGAGATGCATTTTCCCATTTAATTGCTCTGACAAACTCCATTACTGGCTGACTGGGGAGCTCCCATCCTGCACTTAGCAGAGATGTAGCATCGATTCGGTGTGAGGCTTCCGGCGGCTGGATTAAGAGCAGTGTGTCCCTGCTTGCAAGCAGCAGTTCCTCTCCTCGGTTAATAATGTCTATTGGAAAGTTCCCAGCACTGAGCACAGGCTTCCTGTCTGCCTGTGCACTTTTCAGATCTTCCCAAGGGGCCTTGTTGCTAGGACATGTCTTTGTACCATTTCTGGGATAATTCCTGGAGAAACTTATTAATTCCTTCCCAGTTTTGTTCCTATAGAGGATGGAGGTGACCTAATGGAAAGCTTTAGCTAGAACAATTCAGTAGGAACAATTCAGACTGGCTTCACTGGATTTTCGGTTAGGTCTCAAATATGTGAACACCTGCAAAACTGGGATCTCCTTCCTCAAAATCACTATAGGTAAAAATGCAGTTTGCAGCAGCCCCTGGCTCTGTTTGCTGCGATTGTGCAGCTGGATGTGAAGAGCAGTTTAGGTATATGGTGGGGAACGGCCCATGATCAGCTAAATGCTGGGCTGAGCTGTGCACCTACAGAGACACCCAAGCATATAGACTCTGCCCTCTTATGTTAGAGACCTGCTGATTAGATAGCTCTGCACAAAATATCCCCAGCCTGTCTGCACTGCAGGCAGAGACCATGGGAGCTGCTGCTTTGGAGAATAGTATAGATGAGATTCTACTGTGCCTAGTTCTTCACAGCTTCCGAGAGCACGGCAGACAGCATGTAATTAGAGCAATTGGCTCTGCATTAGAGAGAGAGAGGACAACCTCATCCATCAGTGTGTCAGAAAGGCAAGACAGTACACGTCTGCTGGGCTCGAGAAAGTGGAGGTGATGCTGATGAAGCAGGATGTGTTTGCATCCTGCTTTCATTATGACTGGAAGAGAAAGTACTGCATTAAGGGGAAGGTATTAAGCAGCTACCGACTGAAGCTTTTTAAGCTGAAAGGGTTAGGAAGAGAATGGGCCAAAGAGACTTTTGATAATGGGGGAAGCTGAATTTGAACCCGCTCTGGAACACAAAAGGCAGAAAGGACTGGGGAATAAAGCAAGCGTGGTGGTGGTACTTGTAAATAAGGTAAATGAGACAGGATTTCCCTACAGTAGAATGTAGGGAGCGCCCTGGCAACCCATGGGGGAGGTCAAAAGCTTGCTCTGAAGTCTTGTCCTGATTTCTGTAGAGAAAGAAGAGCTGCTTTTGGTCTGGGGGCAGTTCTCATAGGTTTGCATCCCGATGGCAGTGTTGCTGTGCTTGGACTGTTTGCAGCTATTGCATTTAGAAGGTCTGTATTTGTCTGTCTGCTTCTGCAGGCTTTCTGTTTAGGATTTTTCAGCACCAGAGCTGGTGTTGAACAGAAAGACCTGTGGATGCCTTGGAGTGTGAATGGAAAACCTTATGTCGATGAGCCTGGTGATTTCTGGAGCAATAGGGCAGTGAAAATGGAAGGGAAAAAAGTGTTTTTATTGAGGCCTGCTAGATGAAGAAATAGCCAGAGGGCTGAGATAACCTGACAGCAAGAAAGTTCATTAGGAGGGTTGGAAACTGGAGAAGGAAGAGCCTGAGCAGGATTGATTTATAGGCAGTAAAGATGTCAGTTTAGCTCGTGAATCACACCTTTTTCTGTGGCTTAGCAAAGCATGGGCTTGTACTCTGGCAGCTCCTGTAGTTGATGTTAAACATGCATGTAAGAGGTGTGAGTAGGAACCTGTGGGCTATACAGAAGTAAGCAAGTTCCTGTGGATCACATCTATGAAGGTGGAAACCCCAGCAGAAAAGTTGGAAGCAAGAGCAGGGCAACACAGACGGCACTGCAGCCCACGTCCACCTGATCTTCCAGTCAGAGATGCCACAAAACACTGAAAGCTTCCTGGGGTCTGATCTTAGCATTTAACCCGTGCTGAGTTAAATAATCTTGATGGGGAAATGGGCTTCAATTCCATGTTTTGAAGTGCTGTAATCCAGGGATGAATATGAAATAGGCAGCACCCAGAAGATGAGGGGTAGTGGGACAGGGACCTTGCAAGCAAGCCCAGAGCTTAGGTGCCCAGCAGAACTGAGAGCCTAATTTCCAATTGCCCATGTCCTGCATCTCATCAGGGTGCTGTAGTGACTCTTCTGGAGGTGGGCAAGGCTGCTCTAGCCTCTCCTAAAGTCTGGGATATGAAAGCTGGCAAGAAACACAGCTTGCCAGTTATGGTACCGTGGTGGGAGACCCCAGCCAGCTGCTGTTGGCTTGGCCCTGGATCTGGGCTGGAAATCTTGTCATGGGTGCTAGTGAAATACTGTCCAGTATGAAAGCTTATCTTGAGATGTATTTAACATCTTCTGGCTGTGAACGTTATACTGTTTTACCCTTTGTCCTCTGGTGCAAATGAGTTGGAAGGGAGCAGGGGTAGGGGAGTGTCTACAACTCCAGTGCTGCAGTGGGTGGTCTCCCTGGATCTCCAGGCACGTGACGAGTGTCCCCCTCTAAACCCTGCAGAGGTGTTTGGGTGTGTGCAGCTCAGTTCAAGGGGCAGGGGCCATGCAGGCAGCTCCCACTGCAGCCTCTGTGCTCAGAACCCCTCACCCAAGAGCTAGCAAAGGAGACTTCTCCTCCGCATGCCTGAGGAGGTGATGCTGGGGTTGCTGGGCCCTTCCCTGCAAATTAGGCTTGTGACTTTGCCAGAAATGACATCATTTGTTAGGCAGATTTCTTCATTAGGAAGCTTTCTAATCTCAGACACGAGCATCACAGAAACCCTCCTCACCCCTCCCTGCCCCTGGTGCTGAGAAAGCTGAGCTGCATTGCCAGTCTCTGCAGTACGCTTTGCTTATTTATCATTCGTGGCATCATGTTTGTTTTATGACAAATGAACTTAATCATGATTTTCACAGTGGAATACACAGGAAAATACCCAGGATAACCATAGCTGCAGGTAGAGAAAGCCAAATTTAATTTAGACAGGATATACAGGAGCAGTCTAAGCGGCTGAAGAATTGAGTTAATCTAATAAAAAGACTCCACTATATATAATTCTTCATGCTAGAACAATAGCCCCATGAGATAGGATGGTGCTCAGATTCTGCATTAAACTTTTCTTCCTGTATGCTTGATGCTGAACCAAGTCATTATGTGATGCTGAAAAGTGCATTTGGGTGTTGGATATATATATTTATATTTTTCCATGTATCACCCCCCCCACACCCCCCCCCCCTCCCCCCCACACGCGAGCGGTCGGTCGGAAGAAGACAAGACGCACATGTCCTCTCTGATATGGATCTATGTCACGTGTCTGTACGCTTT
>WTSP01018383.1:25457-39645 GCA_025331215.1 Actenoides lindsayi | reverse complement strand
CCTCATGGGGAAGAAATTCTTCCTAATGTCTAACCTGAATCGACCTGTCTCTAGTTTTAATCCATTCCCTCCAGTCCTATCACTGCCCGACAGCCTAAAGAGTCCCTCCCCAGCTTTCTTGTAGCCCCCTTCAGATGCTGGAATGCCACAATAAGGTCTGTTCGGAGCCTTCTCTTCTCCAGACTGAACAAGCCCAACTCTCTCAGTCTGTCCCCATAGGAGAGGTGCTCCAGCCCTCTGCTCATCCTCGTGGCCCTTCTCTGGCCATGTTCCAGCACATCCATAGCCTTCCTGTAACAGGGGCTCCAGAACTGGACTCAGTACTCCAGGTGAGGTCTCATGACCACGTTCCTCTGCTTTTGTGTATATGTTGCTCCTCATACCCTTTTCTGCTTCAGACTGGAAAATATTCCTTCCTTGCAGGAAAGAAGTTAAAATGCCTGAGCCATGCAGGGCTCGTGGCCACCACCTTCACATTCACTTCCAAGCATTCTCCTCTTCTGGGCTGTACTCACGTCTGAGAATAGCTCCTTGCCACAGCCTCCTCTGCAGGAACAGCGTTATTTATTCATAGGCGTTGGGTTTGCTCTGATAGTCTTTCTGAATTTATTCTAAAAAGAGATTTGCCTTGTGCCTGGGAAGTGCCTGTCCCTTCCTCCAAAATGGAAGTGAGGAGAGCTCCTGCTGTGTTTTTGTACATGGTTAAAAATAGCGTCTCAGAAATGTCTGATGGATAAATATGAATGAGGGAAGCGTAGATCAAATGTAGTAACCTTCAGACTGTACTTAGACAGGTATGTGTATCTATCCCAGCACTTCTAAAACTTCTCTTCTCACTGATTTTGTGCCTCTGCTTTCTTCTCTACCCCTCTTGTCCTTTGTTTCCATGGCTTTGTTTTAATTCTGCATTGTTCTTCTTTCGTTTAGTTCTCTCTCTTCTGCCTGTTTCTCTCTCCACGTCCGTGTCCTATTTCACCTCACTCCCACACACCCCATCTTCCTTCTCTCCCCCATAACCTCTCCCTGTTCTTACCACTGAGCTCTTCTCCCCGTTTTCCCCTCTCCTTTTAGCTTTGTTCCTCAGCTGTTTCCTTCTCATCATCACAGCCCAAAATCTTTTGGGGATGCCCATGTAGCCCTTGAGCCAGGCAGGTGTCACAGATCTCCGGTGAAGTTTAACGAGTTGGTACAGAGATGGCCAAAACTTGCATGTCAGCTTAAAAGCTGACTTGAGAGCTAGCTTAAACATGAGGAGACTGGGTAAACTGGGCTGGAAGGTGAATCGTAGATGAAGATGACTGCTTGTGGTTAGGATGGAAAAGCTATTTCTGCCCTCCTCCATGAAGACAAATCTGACCTTGGTCTGCATCTTGGGTGAGACCCACCTGGAGACACCCTAAGACAGGGCCAGACCAAGAGATGGGGGCTTATCAAAGGTGGGGGCCTGACCTGGGTTGCCAGCACCGCTTTTGGCTTGGGAAATAGCATGGCAGCCCAGGGAGGTGTTTATTTGCATCCTGGGTATGCTGAGAAATCTCACAGGAACAGCTGTTTACACTTGTCACCTTGGTCAAAAGATGGCATAAAACCCTTAGGCCTTTATTTAAGTGGATGAAACCACTAAAAATGAAGAGTCTGCCCATATGTTGTGAGTGCCTTACAGTGACAGACCTGAATGTTTATCTACATGAAGGCCCTTTCACACTGCACAACAGTGTTAAATGGCTTCAGGCTAAGTGGAAGTCGAGCCAGTGAGGGTATAAATAGCCTGCTGGAAACACTCTTCATGCAGTCTCCCATCTCCAACTTCCCTTCTTTCTCCCGTTTCCAGTTTCTAAAGGAGGAAAACTGTCATTATTGTATTTGGTCTATCTCAGATCAAGCTGGGAGCTGCGTGGACCTCAGTAGTCCTTTTTGTATTGTACCCCCACAGGTGATGTGGACGTTTGCTGGCCTCCTGGGCAGTGAAAGGTGCATCGTTCAAGCCATGTGGATAAGAAGACAAAATGCTATTTAAAACTTCCTCAAATTTCTAACTTATTGTGGAAAGTCATTGCCTGATAAATTAGTTTTATTTAACTGCTGAAACCAAGTTTTCCTCTTGGAATAGGAGTTTAGTGGAAGAATGCAGTGACTTGTGTTTTAAAGCAAGGTACAGCCTGATTCTTCCTCTGTCCAGTTTTCTCTGTCCATCCTCAGCCCTGTACTGGTTTTATTTCACGTTTCCTAAGGAATGTTCTAACATTTAGCATAAGAAAAAAATAAATAGCTCTTTTTAGCAAAATGGAAATGTTCAGGGAGGTCTACTGCAAAATTTAATGTCTGCAGGGTTATACTCTCAGTTCTTGTGAAGAATGGAGGGGGAGAAGAGCTCGGATTTTCCTTGTTTACTTGGGCTGACAAAAATACCCATTGCCTGCATTTAAATTAGAGCACATTTTGTTCATTCGCTTCTGGAAAATGTGTAAACTAGTTGATGTGAAGAAGCAGCTTTCAACAGCAGCTGCTTTGAACAAGCTGGGCCAGTTGGAAGTGGGGGGTGCACGTTGCTTTTTGCACTCCTCAGCTCAACACTGCAGCTGATAGTGCTGGGGAAAGATCCGATGTGGTTAATCCACTGCCTGGATCATCTGCTGTGGGGAGCTCTAGGGAACAGAAAACAGTGCAGGCAAAGGTGGCTCTTGCTCCTGCCGTGCAACTCCTTCCAGTATATGGGATTTTGGGACAGTGATTTCTAATAATACTCAATAGGATGTTACTATAGCAACTATATGATGTGGTGAATAATTTCATGGGCTCAGATCCAAAACCCTGGAAGCTAAGATGGGTCTGAACATGATTTAGGCTTGCCTGTGAACTCTGGCTATGTGGGTGCTATGCTGAAGTGGTTGGACATGGGAAGAAGTTAGGGAAGAAAGTAAAAGACACTTCTCTGCCCCTGAAGGGAGCTGCAGCCTGTTAGGTACAAGCTGGGGTGGGGTAAGGAAAATGAAGGCCACCCTACCGAGTCCCCTGCATGCACCATGCTGTGTGTGCTTCCACAAGGGACCCTGATGCACAACATTTCCCTTTGATACTCAGAGTTTGCTGTAAACCAGATCTGACATTTAGCTTCAGGTCAAATTAAATTGATTTGACCTAGAATGATTTGTATTGGTTTGTTCTTGTGTTTCACTTTAAAAAAAAAAAAATCAAAAAAAAATGTTACAGCTCAGTTCCAAGCTGAATTACTGAATTACTTCCCTTTAAGTTTTTCTCTCGCCAAATTTAATCTGAAGTGCTAATGAACAAGAGGCAAAATTGGGCTATCAACAGTGGTGTCAGAAAAAAACATCTGGAACCAGCAGAGCTGGAGTTGATTCCCTGCTAAGGCCCAGCCAGATGTTCTGTAATGGGGAGAGGGTATATGGATACACCCTGTGCTCCCTGTTCCACTCATCTGCCCTTTTCCATCAAGAAATACACCTTGACATATATCCTAATTGTATACCTTAACTTCAAGCCATTGCTTTTTCTCCTTCCATCCTCTCAGACTGTGACTAATTCCCTCCTTCACGAATACTGGTACCTTGAGAATATTTATAGGCTGTGATCTTGCCTTCCCCTTTCTGCATGATATAAATATCTCTGTTATTCCCTCCTCCAGACTGGTCCCAGGTGTCCTGCCCTCCAGTACTTACACCACCAGCATCTTCTGTAGCTTCTGTGCTTTTCCTAAATGATGAAAACAAACCACAAAACTGACTGGCTCCTGATTTATCTGTGCCAGAGGGCAAGCTACGAATAGCGGGAGCCTTTTCTCCTTGTACTGCCCATCCCTGTATGATTCCCTTTGTTGTACATTGCAGGGTTAGTCGGTGAGTTCTTATTTCATTTGCTGCATGCTTTTGGACTACCTCTTGCTTCCTTTCATGTCCTGCCTGGGTACTTGGTCACACTTAGCCTGCAGCACTCCCTTGCGCTCTGGGCTTCTGCCCATGGGAAATATTCTCCACCCCTGAGCACAGTGTCATCTGCTGATGCATTTACACTGCCCCCGAGACTGAGGTTTTTAATGCAATGAATGATTAGCCAGCATCTGATATTGCCTGTGAAAAACTGACTCCAGAATATCTTAGTGCCTTAATTCTCCTGTTAACACTTTGTCCCTTTGACTGATTTCCCGTACGTATGTTATGAGGTGATTACTAGAGAGGACTGGATGACAAAAATGCAAAAGAAAATTAAGTTTCCTACACTCACTTCTTTTGCTTCCTAACACCAAGTTTATAGCCAAGAAGGCTATTAGATTTTTTTTCTATTTCTTTTTGTAAGCAAAACCTCGATATTAGTTAGTTGTCATACTCTTTCCTCTGGCTCACTTGCTGTGGTTGACTCCCAAAATGGGCTTTTCCCAGAGGACATATACCTTGACTTGCCCTGAAATCTTCTGGATGTTTCCTTCTATTGCTTTGAAAACACAGCAGAAAACCTGCTTGCCACATTTGCTTTTTTCTCTTTAGACATGTTTATTGTTTTGGCACAAACCTGTAGGTGAATCAGCAATATCTGCAAAGATATCTTGTCCAGAACTTGATCTAGAAGCTGCTTTCTTTTCAGATGAAGTGCCCTATCTGGTGTATCTGCTGGGGTGGAAGGGTCCATTTTCATGATCATAGCTGCAAGTCTCACTGTCGTTTAACTGTCCTCCAGAAGTAGCTCCTGCTAGAGTCTAGAGCTGCAGAGCTGCTGTGGAGGTTATTCTATTTGTCCTGTCTTTCCAAGCAGGAGAACCTCTACTGATAGCATTCAAGAGTTACTTGTGTTAACTACTCTTAAAAACCTTCAGTATTTAATATCTAAAACCTCCCCAGGCTTTGTAGGAAACTATTCAGTGCTTTCTGCCTCTTCTAAAGTCAAGATGGTAGCAAAGTTGGAGATTTTCAGGTTTGGAGTCTTGAAGGTTTCACGGGGGAAGGGACATTCTTTGGAGGAAAATCCCTGTCATTGAAAAGCTAGGTTTTCATTGCAGCTTTTGATAGAAATCTTCCAGCAGATGTGGGTGAGGCAGTGGTGTGTAACAGCTGCTCAAGAACCCTTCCAGCAGCACTGTCTGCACGTGGATGGGATGTCGAGCAGAGAAGAGAGCAAGGGAAGAGTTCTCTGTTCCTGCTTTTTTACTGCAGCTTCCACAGTTACCTGGCAGCTGACCCTTCCCATGTGGCAGGAACTCTGGGAAAGCTGCGTGAGGCATCATGATCTTCGTAATTATCCCCAGCTTTTCCCTTGCGAAGCCAAACACCAGCCTGTGCTGCTGAAGGCTGACAGAAGCGCCCATCAGGGACGTTGATCCTGGCGCTGCTGTCAAGCTGCTGCCCCCCTCCTGCTTTAATTACACACAATAATTCCAGCAAATGGCTGGTTTGAATCAAAGTTGCTCTGCCACAACCTCAAAAGCTTTCTGTAGTGCAGCCTCTGCTGTTTTTCAATCTACAGAAGGCTGTGATTTAGCTGTGTCCCCTTGCAAAGAGCAGAGGCATGACTTGGCCTTGGCTTTTCTCTGCTCTTCCAGAAAAGCAGTGATCAGCAGCTGCCTTCTGTAGAGCAAAGCAACTGCCCTTATCTATGCTGTGCTGGCTGCAGCAGGACAGAAGACAGCCAGAGCCAAAGGTATCCATGTTCTAGGTTTCCTTACCCCAGGAGATGGTGGGTGTCTGCAGTGCTGCCTGCTTGGTACGCGCGTATGGAGGGGAGAGAAGCTGCTCCTTTCACCCCAGCTTGGGGGTATCCAGAAGTGAGGAGCTTGTGAGCGACAGCCAAGGTGGCTGTGAATGGTGCCCAAAGACAAGCCAGCCTGTTAACCAGGCTCCAGCTCACCACAGAGGGGCCCCACATCATCCTTGCAAGCCTCAGGCTTTGAAGATGAAAAGGTGGAGAGCTGCTGAGTAAGGAGGGATCAGGAGCTTCTCCTGGGCTTACAGGGACAGTCCAACAAACCTGTGTTCCCTGAAATCTATATTATGCATCTGCTCGAAGTACAGACTTTAAACTTGCTGGCTGATCTCCAGGGTGGATGGATATTTTTGGCGTCATGTATTCATAGGCAGGAGATGGAGTGGCTTGTAGTTGTATTGGTTCTTCACTCAATAAAGTGAAGGGTGTGATAAGCCTCTAAAAATGTCCTTCAGAGAAGTGAGATGTCTGGGGAGGATTTTTCCTGTCTCTGCTTTGAGTAAACTTATCTTTTACAGAAGAAGAGAAATAGTGGCAGGTAAATAAAGGAGAGACCTTGAAGTAAAGGACATTTATAGCATTGTTGTAGCACATATGGCCCGATCCTCCTTAAACAGCAGCTGGAGCCAGGAGGTTGATGCTGATTTATGACTGCAGTGGCTCTGCCCCACATTCTGCACTACTTTGGGAGGTTTCGCTTTTAATATGCTTTTGAAAACTTTCTGATTGACTTTCACGTGCACCCTTGGTGCCCTCACCTTCTAGAAACAGAGAGAAATCACTTAACTACATTAGTGAAGGAAACATTAGTGCTTGGATCACAATCTGCTGCCTCACCTGCCTCAGCAGAACCTCTGTGTTTCTCTTTTCTTTTTTTTCTTGAAATGTTTTCTGATGCTGCTTATATTTCCTCACTCCTCCTCGATGTGATATGTTCTGGATCCTACTCCATGGCAGACAGTGTCTTTTCTCCTAACGTTTCCACTGCTGCCAACAAAAGGTAGTCACCAGGTCCCAGCGTACGCTGGTCCTCTGCTCTTTCTGGCGGAGGTCGTGTTGCGATGGGAAAACCTTGGGTGAAAAGAGAGTTAGATGGTGATTTCGGAGCTCTATCTCTCTGCCTGCATCAGCCTCACGCCGCCGTGTCCTCTGTGACCTAGATTTCCCTGCTGTCCCTTTGGCATTAGATTTGATCCTGATTTGTGGCCGGTAATGCCTTGTCTTCAGTCTCTATTTGTTGACTCCCAGGGCCTCACGCTTCCTTCTCTGGTGGCAGTTTCATGCAGGTGTAACTCTAGTGCCTTTGGTGGAGCCACTCCTGATTTACCCCAGCCCTCGGTGCCTGCCGGTTGTTTTTCTCCCTGAATTACTGTGCCTGACACATCACTGTAGGTGTTACGCTTTGTCACTAAATTAATTTTCCTCTTGAGAGCCCTCAGTGATTTCAGCTGAACTTCACTGCAATTGTTGCTCTGTCTTGCTGGAAGATTCATGTCGCTGGGGTAGCTTCAGCCTTGGGGGATGGGGAACCAAGTGCAAGGGGGCTCCTTCTTCATTTCCTCTTATGTTTTAATAACTAGATGTCCATGAGATGTTGCAGTCAGGTGGCATAGAGAAAATTCATCAGTCCCTCCAGATGCGTATCAGATTCTTACTTAACAACTCATATTTTAGCAGAAGCCCTTTTCAATGTTGGCTTTTACACCCCTGTGGAAGTCTGAAGCTGTAGGGTGATGTTTTTTGTCCTGGGTTTATCGCATCATTGAAAGCAGCTGGCATTGGCATTTCTCTCTTTTCCAGGCTGAGTTTGAATCTGCAGCTACGTGGCTGTGCATTGCCTTGCAGCAATAGAGGAAAGCTGAATTTATAAGTAGCTGGGACCCAGCAAACAGGGTGGGGAGAAGGTGCCTGTGGCAGGGCCCTGGGATGGAGGCTGGGCCGGGGCAATAGAGTGTTTCTGCAGGGGATATTGAAAGATAACCTGGTCAGAGTTTAGAGGATGAGCAGCTGCTTTGTACCAGTCTGGGGGTAAAAACAGTGAATAGCTAGTCCTAAATCACGTTTCAAATGAGATTTAGGTATTTTAGAGCTTAAGACAAATGAGACTGAGCCAAACACATCCAGATTTTGAGAGATACTTTGGTGTCTAGTGCTCTTAGGGGAGTTGAGCCCCACTTCAAGTTGTTGAAAAGCATGATTTAGGTGCTAATTCACTGAGTACTCGGAGTATTTTTGTCGTGCAACTCGGTGGAGTTTGATCATTCCAGGGGAAATGTGCCTACAGTGAAATAAGAATGAATTATTCTCATAAGCAGGGGTTAAGTATCCTTAGCAAATGCATTTGATAACATTTTAGGCAGTACCTTAGTGTTGAACCCTGCCCATCAGTCATGTTACTCCTGATGATACTATCACAGGAGTGAAAATCTGATTTTTTCCTGAACCAGCTTGTTAAAACTGACTAAATGATACGATACTAGTATCATTTTTTTTTTCTGGTAATTCTGAAGATCTGCTGCAGCTGCACTTCTAGCAGGAGCATTTGCAACTCTATATGTGTTTTAAATTGTTCTCACACTCCTCTCAAGGCTCTTTTTTCAGGGTTCATGATTTTTTCTTGCTGTCTAGACTACTGGGGAGGGCTGTCATGGACTTTATAACCAGGGCTTTACTGCCAGGTCAAATTGGAGCTCTCTGAGAGCATTTATTGAAGCAGAAAGCCCGGAGGGTGTGAGGGGGTGGGAACTGCTGAATCATTTACTATGGGTTCACTTTGCACAGAGCTGGTTGGCTTTGGGGGACCTGCTGAGCATCCACTGTCAAATGCCATGAGCTCTGTGGATGACCATGGGAGCTGAGGATATTCAGCATCACCAAACCAAGCTCTGTTTGCCTTGGCTTAGTCTGTGACGTTCACACTCACAGTGCCTATTCAAGCAGCAGAAAAAAGGTGAACCCTGGTAACTTTCTGGAGCAGTGCTGGCAGGGGGACAATAGCTGTTGGGGGGCAGAGTCTGCAGCAAAAATAAAAAGATGCTGTTAATAGCCTGCCTGGGTGACAGTGCCAGCAGTGCAGTGTGCCCTGCATTCCCCAGAGTAGATCTGTCTTAATCTCATTAAAAGCTCATCAGTGTTTCCCACACAGCCCTCCTGCAGACGGGGCACTCGGCAGCTGAGCCAGGACCTGAGCTGTGCCTGCCAGTTTTGGGGAAAAAAGACCCCATAATTCGTCTGGGGCAACAGGAGAAGCCACCAGGCAGGGTCTTGGGAAGCCACACAGAAGAACGATGCTTTGGTGTTCCATGATGGTGACAGGACACCAGCTGTTGTGGGTAGTGTCTAAATCAGACAGCCCCCAAACTGAAGCACCTAAAAGTGTTTGAGCCTCCAAGGGTTGGATCCTGAAAGCAATTTTTCCCTGCCTCCAGCCTCTGTGCTTACAAAGAAGTGGTGAGCTCAATACTCAACAGCCAAGGTTTTTTTGGGCTTGGGATTCCAGATGCCCCTCAATCCCCCATGTATTTAGTACATGGAGGATTGAAATGGGAGAGCCTTGGAACTGGAAGCTGCAATAGACAGCTGGAGGGTTGTAGTAACTCATATCCTCTGTAAATTGACCTGGAGGAGAGGTTTTACATGCATCAAAGCATATCATTAACTTGCTTGAGTTTAGGACTTGCTTTCCATCTCCGGTGGGATCAATCAGAAGTCGCTCCAATGAAGTCAACGGACTAACTGGAGTGGAAAGAGAATTAAGCTTGTTTTTTTCCACCCTGTCTCTTTGTCCTCCTACCTGTGCCGGAGACAGCACCTGCCTCTCTGCATGGCAGCGTTTCCTCAGGCTGCTGTGGGATCTCGAGGGGAAGGACAAATAACTTGTACAGTACTGATGCACTGACTCACTCCTGTCCCCAGGAGCTAAGGCACAGAGCTGTCAGCTGCTCTGAGGCAGCAGGAAGCAGCCTTCTTGCTGTTCTTATTTTCCCCAACAAGTCCAGGACCTATGCAGAGAAGCAGGGAGAAATAATAATAGAGTAGGAGCAGGTATCCTTCTGATACACCCGGTTTACTTACAGCATCCATTGGGCAAATGAATCCCCAGATGACTTTCAGAGCATGGCCGTTCATGTTTGCACACGCTGGGACTTGCAGAAGTCTTTCTTTCCCGCAGTCAGGATCCTGAGAGTTCTGGAGAAGTTGCCAACCTGTAAAGTGAGTTTGCAGATCCTGAGCTAAACCAAAGAGCACCATCTCCTGGCAGCTGAGAAGAGCTGGCACTGCTGGCAGCGGCCTGCTGCAGTTCTCTTGCAAGCAGCTTTCTGCTTTCTGCATCTAACCTGTAGCATTTGGAGGTAGGATAGCTCGGGGCTGGCAGCTGGGCCTGGCTATTGAGAAAGGCTAATCCAGGGGAGACCAAGAGCTGATTTAGTGGTGTTATCCGCTAGACACCACTGCGATGCCTGTGCTTGGCATGAGGGGTCTCGGCCGTTTGGCTTTCCAGCTCTGCGTGAGCTGACACACAAGTGCTCAAGTACTTTTGAGGCTTGCATGGATATTGAAGTGTCTCGGGTTAGAAAATTCATGGAGACTGGTCTTGCAAAATTGAGAGCACGGCTCCCTGGTGGTATACTCAAATATCTCTGGGGGCAGCCAGCCCACTTTGAAGCACTCTGTGATTTGGCATGGGGCTGAGAGATGCTTCTAACACTTACGTAAGCTGCCTTTGGTGCTGCTGGGAGTAGTACTAACAAAGGGTGTTTGGAAATCTGTGGAGCTTTCCTGAGGTTTGAGCTGGATTTGAAATCAAGCTGAGATGGGGGAACAGTTTGGTCTGGATCTAAGATGATGGAGTGTGCTTTGAATTTGGAGAGACTTGGGACTGTTGGTCCATCTGATGTGGAAAAGTGATAAAAAAATGAACACATGTATAAAGATGTATATGACTAGAGATGAGGACATAGCAAGGCAATATAGTATGAGCTTTAAAAAGGAAGGTAACTGAGTTGGGAAACTAAAAAGAATGATGTGTCTAAGAGTCAAAATAGGAAAAAGTATTTTCTTTTTTTTCTCCCTTTTTAAGGAGAAGATAGGAATAAAAAGAAGCCAAGGTCAAGCACAGGCTTTTCGTTAGTGGCAGATGACAGAATTGTAAATTCATTACAGAGAAGGCGGGACTGTTTAATAGCTGCTTTCGTTGTGTGTTTGGAAGAAAGCAGGAAGATGAATCTATTTGATGGTCATGGATGAATGATAATAATGAAGGAGAGGCTGGAACATAAGCTGATGATGAGAAGCTGGGAAACATGGTCTGTGCTGGTCATCCAAGAGGACCCTGAGCTGTGGTTTGATCTCCAGGTACAGATGTTTAGGTGGCGGTAAGGTCTGGGCAATGGGACTCTCCTCCTTGGATTTAGACTGTCAGCCTTGCTATGAAATCAGCCTTTCTAAGTGAGAGAGTAATTATAAAATAAAAAACATGGCAAAGAGATAAACAGCCTTGCTGAGCCCTTAGACAATACAGGATCTTTCTAAGAGCCAGGCTTTAGTCTGAATGCTGAAAGTCACTGCATATCCCTGAGTTCTGTGGTGTTTAGGGAGTCTTGGATTAGAGCAAAGTTGCTGTGCTGGAAAATTCATGTCACTCAGTTTTGGTCTCTTTGTTATCTAAAATCTCTGTATAACACCTAAAGGGCCGAGGTACTTCGAGTGACATGTGGCCTGAGAGACCCTCTAGCATCATTTGGGACTTGTCAAGCATGAATAGTCCCCTTGTTTATGGGACTTTGCTCATTATTATCTCTAGTCCATAGATAACTGCAGGTCAGGGACTTTCCAAACAGGACAAGGTGGACCTTGTCACCAGGAGGCTGTCATCTGTGTGGACACGGGAGAGAGCTGGGGAGACCCTGCTCCTGGAAGCTAGCAGCCCTGCAGCACTGGGGTAGCTGGTAACAACTCCTGAATCTCAATATCCAAAGCAAAAGTCAGAGCCAACTATTTAAGAGACTTACGGGAATTTGCTGGAAATGGCTTTGCTCACATTATTCTGCTTTTGTCCAGAAAGGTCACTGGAACTGTGATTGCCACCAAAGATCCTTCCTCTTCTCAGTGCAGCTCCAGGCTGTAAAAATAGCATTGTCTAATTAAAGATTAGTTTCCCCTCTCCTCTTCTGAAAAATTAATAATTCTGACCAAATCACTGACACACATTAAAAACTGAACTTGCATTGTGGGGATGGCAGTTGTTCTGCACAGCTGAGATTTTTGTGTCCTTCTGTGTCCGTCTGTCTGTGCCATTGAAGGCCACCAGTGTTGGGTGTGAAGACTGAGAAAGGCAGGTTAATGTGGAAACCAGTCAAAGTGAAGTTGAACACAATATTCTGAAGCAGTCAGTTTTAAGGACATACTCTAGTTGGGGGACGATGACACAAAACCCCCCCAGTTTTATTTAAATTAGCTCTTTTTCTTGTCTGTTATCCTCGGCTAACTTTTTGTTTTGTCTTCAGCAGTGCTTCAGCTTGTGTCGACCCAAACTGGGCTTCAGCTGCCTTTCTTAAACTGAGAGTTGCTCTGCATGGAACCAATGATTTCTAAATTATTTCCTGTGTCAATTGCTAAGTATCTCTAAATCTGGTGCTGTAGGAGAGGATTGCTGGAGCATTCTCTTGCTTATTTTCAGGAAACAAACCAGTCATTTTCAAATTTACTTTTTTTTTTTTTTTTCCTTACAGTTGATGAAAACTCATGTAACTTGCTGAGCATCTGAGCTGAGCTCAACAGATTGAATCAGCCCCATTACTTCTTAGCTGGTCACAGGAAGTGAAATTATTTCCCTAGGGCTTGTATTACAAGAAAACATGACTGTTGCTCTCAGGTGCTGAATAGCTTTGCTTTACCTGACTTGGCAGGAAAGTTTTTGGGCACGTTTGAGGGCAATCCAGATTGAAAAACCCAATTCTTTCTAACAAGGGTGAATTCAGATCAGATACTGCCATCCGTTACCAGTGCTATTCACGGCTGCTCCTTCCCACGGATATTGAACTAAACAAACTGAAAAGTCAGAGAGGGCATTGCTTAATCACCAGGCTCTGAATACGCCATTCTTCAGCAAAAATCTGCCCAGCTATTATATTATTGTATAGGTTTCCATGTCTTTAATAGCCAGCCTCGTAGCTGATAGATTCACGCTTCCCAAATAAGAGGCAGTTTTACCAACGGCTTTAAATCTTTCCCTGTGGAAATAGAGAGTTGCATTCAATCCTAGTCATTAGGCAATTTCAAGCTGTTTTCAGCGCTTTCGACTCTTCGGTCGCCTTGAGAGTTGGGCTCCCTCTGCGTCCACCTAATGTGAACCCTCTCTCAACTCACACATGCCCATGGATGCGTGCACATGCCTTTTAACTCTTTGTCTTTCTCCTGAGCCCCAGTAAGAAATGCGTTTCCTGTATTCCTCATTATTTGCAAGATACTAAAGAGAAAAAATAGAAGGAAAAAGGGTTCGTGGTTGACAGGGAGTCCATTTGAAATCAGCTCTCGTGTTAACATCTGCCACAGCCTTGGGTTTGTGCTGTTTGCAAACGGGATGTTTCCGTCGATGGCTCTTTCAGGGTTATTTTTTTCTTTCTGCTGACGAATAACAGAAAGAATAGAATGAAATTTTCCCAGCTCTCCTTACCACAGTGGCTCTCCTGTGAGCACTCCTGGCTTGCTGTAACTCCTGCTACGAAGCACCTGACACAAATGCATTAGAAACCCTTTCACTGCTCTATTGATCAGCGTTACTAAGTGCTGCAAATGCATCTGCATCTGGCCCCTGTACGCTGTGGGCAAAGCAGAAGTGAAAGCTGCGAACGGCATCCAGGAATATTGGTTGGATGGCAACTTCCATCTCCTCTGGCTGTATTTGCGTTCCCCCTTTACTAGCAATGGCGGGGTGTTTGTAGAAATGGATTTCTGCTCACTGGTGGTGTTGTGATGGTGTATTTTTCATGAGCACCCAGAGCAGAAAGTATTGCACGGCCATCTTGAGCTGGTCCAAAGCCACTCGGAATCACTGGGACTTTTCTAGTGAGTTCGGTGGGCTTTGGATCAGACCCAGTGGGCACCGAGGAAACAGCTAATGAAAGAGCATCCCTGAAACCCCATGATTTAGACAGCCACTCACCCAGCACAAACAGTAAATTACAACGAGCAGATACTGGCAGCAACAGGCATGAATAGTCTGTAGTCAGCAATTCACGGCCTGAGGTATTTTGGCATAAATGGTGCATCAGATAATTTCAGCTAAGCAACACATTTGTGAAAATTCAAGCCCGTTTATGGGTAATTTTCAAAAAAGATGAGTTCAGCAAGAAAAATATTTGCGAGAAAAAGAACCTATCCCTTACTGGGTTTGTCCCCCCGTGATTTCTTAAAACCCTATGCTTTTCAGAACTATAATAAGAAACGAATAAGGGTCTGGAAACGAGGTAGTCTG
>WTSP01018383.1:12820-25357 GCA_025331215.1 Actenoides lindsayi | reverse complement strand
AACCTATCCCTTTTTCCTTACTGATCAGTTAGAAATGTTTCTTGGGTATGAGCTGTCCTTGTGAGGCACTGGATGACCTCAGGCAGGGCCTGATGTGGGTGCTGGGCAGCCCAGCAGATCCCCTATTCTGCTTTGGTTTCTCTGTGGGTTTCTGCTTAGACTCTGTATTCATGTACCTTTGCTGCTGAGACTGAGTCATTTGGAGCAGCAAGGATGAGAGCTGCCTGCAGAGAGTTACAAAAGGATCTTGCAGCCCCGAGTGAGCTGGCAGGAAAATGGATGCTGAAATTTAGAGTAGGTAAATGTAAAGTTACATGGAGAGGAAAGAAAAGTCCCAAATCCACATGTGTAGGAAAAATCTCCATAGTGACCCTCACCACCCTGCAACAAGACCTTGGCTTGATCGTAAATATTTCTGTGAAAAGTTCTATGCAGTACTCCACAGTGGTGAGAAGGGCGAGCTGAAGGCTGGGAACGACTGGGAACAGTGATGATCGATTTTCACCTGCTAGCTAAAACACCACTGGCTGTGTGCTCTCATGTGGCAAAGGCAGCTGTCACAAAGAGACAAAAACTGAGCTGTGGGCTCTTGGGCTGTCAGCATGGTGTGTGCAGTGGCAGATTAGCAGTGAGGGCTGGTGGGAGACCAGCAGCACCCACAGTCAGTGAGGATGGACACACAGAAGCGGGTAGTGTAGGTAGGCTGAAAAGCAAAGCGTGGCACTTTGGGGTTGCTTTTTTCCCCGTGCTCCCAGGTTTCCCCTTGTCAAAGAGGGAGCATGGAACATGCTGTTCCCACCCTAAAGGCAGCCTAGGGAAGAGAAGTTGCTTGTGAGCACTGAGTGATGCAAAAATACGGGTGAGGGAATCGGTCATTCTGCCTTTGTGCAGGGCTCGGGTTGTACACGGCAAATCCAGCAACGTTTTGCAGGAAAGTAAAGCCCGCAGCTACACCCTGCACAGTGTGAAGGGGAAGAAAACATTGCTTCTGGGTCACTAAATGAGCTGCATGTGCCTAACACATGGAGGGCTGTGGGGAAAAAACCAGCTGTGATGGTCTTTAGAGATAGTATCGTTATATATGTGCGAGGAGAAAGGAAATAACCAAATGCAAGTTAGCTCAGGAGCTTTCACGCTGCATTTCCCGGGTTCTGGCTCTGCAGCTGCAGCAACATCCCTTTAATATCGCTGTTGGGTTTGCACTGTGCATGGTAGCCCAGGACAGGGCACGTATGGAACGGGTCACGAACCCGCATCCCGCGCAGGGTGATGTGCAGAGGTCGGAGAAAGCCGAGCCAGCCTCTTGGATGCGGCAGCACGCGTGTGGTTAACAAGCTGCTGCCCTCCCATAGGCTCCTGCAGGCATAGCTTGGCTTCTCCACATCCCCATTCCCTCAGCCCCTATAAAAACCAATTTGTCTCCCCACCTCCTGCCTGCCTCATGGGGGATCTGGCTGTTCCAGTTGTCGGGCTGTGCTTTACATTAATGCTGCAAATAGAGAGTGGCCATTGTTTGTAATTTAATTAGCACCAGCCCCAGGAACTTAAAGCATGACAGAGGGAATTAGAGGCGGTGTATGAAAATGATGCATGGGCGTGGGTAGAGGTTTAACCACTTCCATACCAGCATGCTTTGTAGGTGATGCACACCGGATACGGCTTTCTGGGCATGGGAAGATCACGAAACGAAGATGTTCAGTCTCTGCCCTGGTGTTTCACAAATTTAGGGTGGCTGCTCTTAAAAGAGAAAATGAAATCTAAAGCTACCTACTAACTTTCCATCTCAATTTCCATCCAGCAGAATTTTTTTCTTAATAAACAGTTTCCTTAGAGTGAAACTCCCTCATTTGTCTATATTAAAAAAACCAAGTTTTGTTCAGGGTTGGGTTTGTATTGGGCATTAGAGTTATTTTTTCTAAGGATATTGTATGGTGAGCCTCTGAATCAGATCGTGAGGGAGGTTTTAGGATTGCCATCCCTGGAGATTGTTATACGCAGACTGGGCAAACATTGGCCGGGAGCTCTTAGCAGCTATCGGGATCCTTATAGCTATTTTAAGATGCAACAGCAGCTGGAAGCCTTGTCTGACAGATGTGTCACTGTGTCGCCCAAAGGTATAGTTGGAGACAGTCCCAAAGAGGTTGCAAGCAAAGCCAAGTCTGGTACACGAACCAAAGCTAAAATCAGCAGGCAGTGAGTGTGGCTTTGTAGAAAGGTTGGTGCACTCAGGCACTTGTCTCTTCACTGCACGTTGTTCTTGTGTCTTTGCTTTAGGTGTCACAGCCTCATCGCACCTCTTTGACTATGGCTCCACTGCCAACGGGGGAGACAGCTCCTTCTACACCTCTCTGATCTCGGACGTCCACTACACCACCCCACGGGACTCCACCTATTTCACGGGCATTTATCAGCAGGAGAACAGCCCCATTCCCTGCTCGGGCAGCACAGAGGGGTTTAACACCTTGGGGCATCCTGTTCAAGATGTGACTGGATTTGAGTCCCGTGGTTTGTTTAGCTCGGATTCGGGAATAGAGATGACTCCTGCAGAGTCTACTGAAGTCGATAAAACCTTAGCGGATCCCATGAAAGTAGAAGCTTATAAATACATGGACATAAGTAGATCAGAAGAAATAAAACACCAAGAAAAGCATGACTCTGACTCAGAAGATGAGAGCCCAGGTCTTATTGATAAATACCAGGGAATACTCACCAGATCCAGCCACGCCGCTGAGCCTCAGCGGACAACTTCAGAGAGTACAAAAGCAGCCAAAGAGCAAGACCAGCTTGAAGACACAAGGTCTGGAGATCAGCACAGTACCTCTGTGGTTACAGCCCCTGTGAAGATCATGCTCACCGAGATAGAAAGTGCCAGAGAAGCTTCCAGCAAAGAGTCAAGCCTAACTAAGCCAGAGACTGGCCTGAAGCCAAGCCATGAGGTGGTACCAACAGTGACAGTGTCAGAGCCAGAAGATGACAGTCCAGGGTCTGTCACACCACCATCCTCTGGCACAGGTAATGCTGGTGCATGACACTGTTTGTTTTGTTTGCAGAGAGTGGTTGCAAATGTAGCCCTGCACGTTGGAGAATTACTATGGGTGGATGGGGTGGGTCTAAGGGGGTGTGAGCAGACATTACTGTGTCTCCATGGCTGAAGGTGTTTCTGCCCTTTGCATTGCTGAACCGAAGGGAGGATGTGAACGGTGCTGCCCATCACTGAGACACTGCTCAGGATGGGTTGCCTTTCTGGTGTGAACAGCGGGGAAGACAGGGCTGGGGATTCACAGAAATCAGTTGTCAGGAGTCACTCAGAAACATGGCTGGGGTCAGATCCAGTCTTCCCAAGCCTGGTCCCTATGGGGATCTCTCCTCAAGGGGAAGTTGTGAGCTGGTGGGTGTCATTGGGGGTATTGTCAGCCAGGTGACTGAGTTGGATCCTGGTGATTTTGGGGTCTCTTGGTCACCCTGGCTAGCCATGCTCCACAGAGGAAATCAGGTGTGTGGGACCAGGGCACTGCAAATGTCTTGAGTTTAGTTTAAAAAAAAATTAATGGCTGTTTCAACACCTATTTGCTCTTGCATATCACAAGGTTAAATTATTAAAAGTAAGTGCTGTTTTGAAGGGAAGGTGCTGCTTTTGGAAAGTGCTGCTTTTAGGAAGTGCTGAGGAGGAAAATGCTGTCACCTTATTTACAAAGGGGACTGGAGGAAGAAAAGGACAGTACCTTTTACAGGCTCCTGATTTCTACTGCAGGGGGATGACACCAAAATCCCATGTTTATACATGGTCTTACTGTCTGATTACTGCAGTAGTACATAATATCTATTCCTCATTCTCCCTGTTATACACTGCTTAAATATGAAACTAGTATATTGTTTTAAAAAGAATAAAGTTATGTGACAGGAAACAGAATTTTCACACTTGAAAATATATTTCAATGTCCCGGATCAAAACCCTTTGACAATGAACATCCCTGAGCTGAAATTGCCATTGCTTTGATGGCATCTAGAAGCCTTTAAAAATCAACTGTAGTTTCCTTAAAATGGCATTCTGGGATTTCCACCCACATTAATTCCTACTCTTAGAGAAATACCCTGTTTCTGTCCAAAACTGAGTTTGCATATGTACACTTTGACACCCACAAACAAAGAAGAGATAAGCAAGTGTCCATCACAGCTCTGAGTTTATCCTGCCTGCATCAGCCAGAAACTTTAGATAATAAATAGACTTTAGAGTCCCATTTTCCTTCTTTTCATTCGACTGGGTGACATCACGCGCTACTTCTGAGACATGCCGGTTATTATCGATTTCCAGTTTATGCACTGCAAGGTAATTAAGAAATTCAGGCACTAGTTGTTATTTATTCAGTCTTTGGCAACTGTTCCAGGCTGCCTTCATGACACTTGATAAACTTATCCCATCCAAACAGCTGAGCCTCATGGTTGCTGCCTTACTGGGAGGCACTGGTGTGACTGGCATAATTGCCAGCACAGAAATACTCCTCTCCATGGGTAAAGCTGATCCCCAGCACTGCCCGAACAGCCCTGGGAGGTCTCCCCACCTTGCATCGGGGTGCTGGAAAGTCAGAAGCACTGCTTATCTATGGCATTAAGGAAAGAAGCCGGCATCTTCTTTCAGGGGCTGGCTCCTGCAGGGGGTTTTCTCTGCATTTCCTCGCCCTGGAGACACGCTGTGCCCAGACTCCACGTCCATAAGCGAGGAAGAAATGTAAAACCTCCCCTCGCTATTTCTACCCGGTGGCCCAGCAAAGCCGGCACCCCTAGATACCCCCCAACCATCCTGGTGAAGCCCCCAGTTCCCCCCCCCCCCCCCCCCCCAGCTCCGATCAGGACTTTTGAAAACAGTTTGCTTTTAATTACCGGCCATCATCTTGCCGGGAATGGAAGACAGGGTCTGTCGGTACGCTGCGCTGGCGCTGAAAGGCGGTGGGTATTTATCCGCCTCCCCGCGCCAGCGGCGAATGTGACACCCCGCTGCTGGCCACAAAGGACTTTTTTGTTCACAAGGTAAATGCTTGGGCTGAGAGTTCCAAACCGCCAGCGCGGGCAGGAGCGGGGCGAAGCCGAGGGACGACGCGTTGCTGTGCGACGAGGGCTGGCAGTCACATGGCGGTTTGGACATGTGCCGGATTAAGTCATCGCTCAGGGGGAAAACGCTCACGTGTGGTAACACTGGAGAGCGGTGCAGCTCACCCGGGCTTCCTGGAGCCGGAGAGAAAATGATGCACGGGCTCCTGCTCTGCGTGGCCGGTGCCACAGAAGCTCGCTGGCACCCAGGCAGCCGTGTGTCGTAACAGTTAATCCTGTCTGCGGCCATACTCTGGGCTGCAGGAGGACTTTCTCGTGCTAGAGGGATGTGTTACAAGAGAGCTTTTCTGTCGGAGGAGCTGCAGACGTGCCAACAATACGTGCTCAAAATCGCCAATGGTGTGTTGGCAGCTGCACAAACCAAAGCCATTTGGAGGGGTGTGGGGAAGTTATTTCTCTTGTCCGTCTCCCAGCAAGATGTCGTGGCACGGGTGCTGTCCTTAAAACCTGCCCCTTTAGCTGTTTCATCCTGGGGAAAGCATATGATCAGGAAGAAATCAGCTATGGTATTGCCAAGAGAAATTAAGTCAGGAAATATCCAGAAATTATGGGTTTGTCCTGTGTCACATCTGATACAATTCCTTTCCCACCCCTGTTGTAGAGGAGCTTCCAGAGGTGGCCAACACAACTGGGCGGGCTCAGGGAGACGATGCCAGTAGCTGCACCCAAAGCAGGGCTGGGCTGATGGCAAATACCCACCAGGAGCAGATGCAGGTCCGCTCAGGGCTGGAAACCTCTCCCGACTCCTCTGTGATCCTCAGACATGTGGATGTAGGTGGTGTCCTGCCACGGGCCTCTCTACCACCACGGCAGGAGGAAACTTGGGGGTCTTTTTTCCAGATGGCTTTCTTGAACCCTCACCACCTGCGATGCCACTTAGTGCCCCTTGTCATGTTAATCATCATATAAAATCAGTGCATGAGCACTTGAGAGGCCAGTGGACACATTTCCATGGGTGCTTGATGGCTGTTTCAGCATGACTGGGGAATTCAGCCTTCCTGCCCCCCAAAAAGGAAGGGTCTTGCACGTGAACGGAGGCGATGTCTGGGTCAGTGAAGTGCGAGTTGGAAACCAGCGATCAGGCGGTAGCGGTGGCTGGGTGCTGGCAGGGGATCAGGTGCAAACTGCCACCACAGTCCCCCTTGGTATGGACACGCTCAGGTGGCCCAGCTGGAAGTGCTGCCATTGCTTCAAGTGCAGTCTGGGTTCAAGGCTGGCTGATGCTCTGTGAATGATCAAATGAAGCCTGTTCCCTGTGCAGTAACTCTAGGCAGCTGCTGATGCACCTCCTGCTGCCTCTGTCACCTCTTACTCAGGACATGTTAGATGCAATTTTACTTTCTTTGTTATTTCATTACAAATTCCCACATCGTAAAGTGATAGACAGGGAGGCAGAAGAGGTGGGAAGTTCCCTTCTAGTACAGGGTGTGGGCTCCTTGCTAGTCCTGGGTGACCAACCAAGCATTTCAAGTGCTCTTACTCTCTAAGTATATTTTCCAGTGTGAGAAAATGAAGACAATTATTGTTTTTTGATTCAGATTTTGGGGGGCAAGTTGGTCAGTCATTATTTTGGTTAATGTATTTCTTAACAATATGAAGAACTGTAGTAAAATAAGGAGTTTCATTTGTGGATCCAACTGAGAGAAAACAAAACAAAGAGTTCACTATACAACCCTCTACAAAAAAAACAACCACTAAAGCAAAACCAAAAAACAACCAAACTGGAATTTTTCACACCTGAAAGTTAAAGTTTGACAAAACTGCTATGGGTTGTTACGATCAGTGGTGTCAGGAACCCACCAGCCCCGTGTGCATGTTTGTCTCCAAAACAGACCTGTATCTGCCAGGGACAGTCACATGCTGTCATATGTGTCCTGAGCCTGTGATCTTTGTGACTGGTGATTTTCCCAGTGAAAATCATGTTGCTGAGCCACTGGCCAAGCACTGTCCAGCATTGGATTCTGCCTCAGCTTTTTCCTCAGTAAATGTTACTAATGATACTTCTTTTATTAATGAGTATGTGTTTGGAAAACGCTCTGTAAGGACAAGCTGTTATTACTGTTAGTCACCTCAGATGGGGAGACTTTCTGCCTGTGTCACCAGCTGTGTTAGAGGAATCCATGCTGGCGTGAAATCTATTATGTGTGTTAGTTGCTTAAGCAGCCAGAAAATCTCATTCTTAACTATTGGTTTTTTTCTTTTTCCCCTTTCTTTTTGGGTGGCAGAACCGTCAGGCTCGGAGTCACAGGGCAAAGGCAGCCTGTCGGAGGATGAACTCATCAGTGCCATCAAGGAAGCAAAAAGCTTTTCCTTTGAGACCCCAGAAGTGCAACAATCACCAGCCCCTTCTACTGAGAAGAGAGACCAGCGGGCCAAACCTGGGCGCCCCGCCGCCTCCTCACCCCTGGATAACGAAGCCAGCAGCGCTGAGTCAGGGGACTCGGAGATCGAGCTGGTCTCAGAGGACCCGCTGGCTGCTGAAGAAGTGCTGCACTCCAACTACATGACCTTCAGCCACGTTGGAGGGCCCCCTCCTTCGCCCGCCTCACCCTCCATCCAGTACAGCATCCTGCGGGAAGAGCGGGAGGCCGAGCTCGACAGCGAGCTCATCATCGAGTCCTGTGATGCCTCCTCAGCCTCCGAAGAGAGCCCAAAGAGGGAGCAGGACTCCCCTCTGATGAAGCCCATGGTCATGGACATTATCAAGGAAGAGAACAGCTCGCGCACTGATGCCTCAGACTACAAAGCAAACAAAATGACAGAGAGCAGGATGAACAGGGAGAACCTGGCAGAGTCCACATCCTACCTGAAATGCTCCTTTGTTGCACCAAAAGCAGGTGCTGAGCCCCCGACCTCCGCTGTCAGCACTGAGGAGCTGAAGGAAAGAATAATCCTGAAGAAACCCATCGAAGAAACTGTTGTTAACCAAAGTAAAGTGTCTTCCAAGGACTCTGGCAAAAGAAGTCCCTTGGCTTCGCCCCTACTGCCATTTTTAAATAAGCGGAAAGGTAAAAGTTGACTTTTATGTTGTTTTTTTGCAGTGCTGCTGAGAAGGGTGGGGAGGGGGAAGTGCCTGTCCCTTGCAGGGGAGATGTTAGTAGTGTGGAGCAGGGGGAGCTGCTGGCACTGAATAACCTCAGCTCAAAGCTGGAGATGCCCTGTGACAATGTACACGTCATCTCAGACCTTCCCATCCTCTTCTTTTCCTCCTTTTCCTTTCAATACCAGTAACAATAATTGTTAGGCTTAAGCATACAGATACTGGATGAAGCTGGAACCCCAGCAACATAAAGCTGATTCATGCATCAGGCATCTAGATGACAGAGAGCAACAGATGATCGTTTATCCTTTGAAAATACTACCTGCCTTGCCCCAGGGAAGGTCTGCAATTAGGGAGGTGGTCCTGCCCCTCCCAGGATTGTGAGGATAATGTTTTTGAGAATATATTTAGGATAAAAGAAAGATTCAGAGAAGGAGCTGGATTGGTTTTGATGGGTTTGGGTGTTTCCAAAGCTGGTGAAATTTAAACAAATCTCTTTTACGGTGGCTGACACCCTTCATCCTGGATTATGAGGGGTTTGTGAATGCTTCCAGGCTAGTGTGGGGAGACAGGTGGCTTAGGTGGCAGGTAGCCCCTTCCCTAATCTAGCCCTAGGAGGGGGAAGGGCAGGACACTTCTCTGGTATTAGGTGAGCTCAAGAGCACTTGTTTCTCCATGGGATCCCTTCAAAGCCAGCATAGAGCCAGACAGGTCCAGGCTTGCTGTGCCAGGCACTGGGGTCTGACTGGACCCACCAACCCTCAAGAGCCACCATCATCTTTTGATCTGAGCTAAACCCTGAGGACCAAGGGATAACACACGGTCACTGCACACTGACAATGCCAGGGGTCCCTGCAGCCTGTAACTCACTTAGTTCACAAAGCACACAGGAGGAAAAGGCATTTTGTCCTTTGCAAGATGCCAGCTCTCAGTAGCCAGGACCTTTGTGTGCCTCTGGCTTTGTAGGCTGGCACAGGAGGGAGGGATGCTGGGGCTTCCCCGTGACTGCCCTGCTCCCCCTCTGCCATCTCCTCCGACCAGGCTGGGGGGCAGCAGCTGTACATGGCTTTTCTCTCAGATTATGTTTTGCAACTCAGAGAGCTGCTGCTTCCTTGCAAACAGCTGGATAGAGATTGGGGGTTGGGGGGGGGGGGCAAACCCCACCCCTGCTGCTTAGAGAGCATCTTTTTCCCCCCATCCACAGATGTTTGACCATATGATGGCCTGGAGATGTGGCAGACACTTAAGTGTCACACTTTTACAACCCATTTCTCTAGCTCTGTGCACCTGAGCGTGCCAGTCGTGGAAGGCAACAGCCCAAACTTGCACCATGTGCTGAGGACTGCAAGATCTGGAGTGCAATAAAATACGTTAATACCGATACCCTTAGCACTAATGAACTAATGACATTAATAGACTGAATAAGAAACTTCAGATCGTTGCTTGTGAGTATGTTTTGCTGCCAGATTCTCAGAGATCACAATGTCACGCTGCGCATCTCTTCGCTCCCTCACAAGTAGCGTGAGCTCCAACCATTTCTTTCCTCCTTCAGAAATTCCCCTTTTGTAGGACAGGCCCAGGCCCAGGCCCTGCCCAAACCCTGGGAGCTGTAGGGCTGATTGAATTTCCCTTACACACCCCTCCTACAGTGTCTAACATTGGGGCTTGGCAGCCATGTTGCATTATGTGTGTTTTTCTGGGCAAGTAGTTGCTTGCCCCCCAGTTTTGAGATTTCAGGCTCTGTTACGATTTTCTGTCCCCCTCAATCATATTCTGATGTTTTTTGGACTACCTTTTGCATCTCATTTAATTTCTGTCATTGCCTAGACTGATGCTAGCAGAGGCTTGTTCTCATATGGTGGTCAGAGAAAATCCCTGTGTGTGTGTGAGCAGACTTTCTCCCTGAATCACGATGTGTCCATGTTTCCTATTCCTGTAGGACAGCAGTGGCAGGATTTTTTCCTCCAGCAGAGAGACGTGGCAGCTAATTACCATTTGGTGGTGTGTAAAGGACTATTTCAGTATGTGCTTTTCTCCCTTGAGGACTCCAGTGCCTAAAGCAAGGACAGAAATGTAAAGTCTCTCGAGAAGATTATTGCTAAAACCTGTGGAACTTTTTAAAGCTGATTTCAGGGCATGGGGAGGTGAGCTCAAGATATGAAAATGTGGATGATAGTGGAATCCAGTTTACGCTGCCTTCCAGTCATAAGTATTTGCTGCTGTGTCTGGGTGTTAGGTACATTTTTATGTTGAAGGTAGAATATGGGTCTCTCCTTTTGACCTGGGAGGGAAGAGCTTGTCCCTCGCTGAGAAAATTCACATGAAACCCCTCAGCAGTTTTTCAGTTACAGAGGCATACTGGACGATGCATTAACTGGCTTAGTGGAACCAGAGCATCCCCCATGCGTCCTCCCAGGTTCCATCAGCCTGGAGCCACGTTGGCTGGCAGGGAGATGATGTGGCAGAGCACATCCAAGGGGACTGCCTTCATAGCATCAACCTGAGGTCTTGGCAGAGCTTTACATCACAGCATCATGTAAGTGTCATATGCCTACCCAGATGCAACCGGCAGGCATTTGGCACAGGCCACACTCAGCCAAAGTGATGAGACTAGAGGGAAACGTGACAGTGCTGCACAGTGGAGGTGCAGCAGAACTATGGCACCCGAAGCAAGAACAGTATTGTCATTCATTAATTAAGAGAATTATCTTAACTATAGTTCTCTATCATTAAAAGAATACTAACAAGACGTGACTATGTACTTGTTGAAAGACAGAAAACAGAAAATCCTTCATGATTTCCTGTTACCTTCTTTCTACACATCACCTCAGAAGTGTTACTTTACCACCACACATCCTTTTTAAGACAGAGTGGTTTTAGTGATGTTCACAGAGTCTATGTGGGGATTGATCCCCCTATATCCATAGCAAGTGCCATGTGAGTTCTGCTCAGTGCTAACCCAGTGTTTTGGGTGATTAATAGGAAATTGATGGATCAAATGAAGTTGTTTGAGGTGCCTGGCTGTGGTTTTGATGCCCAGCTGTAGATCTTTCTGTGGCCATTGGCCTTGCAATTTAAAAATAGTCAGCCATCAGTTTCATGTGTGTTCATTAACTATTTCACAGCCTGGTACTGTATTACCATCAAGGAGTCTTTTACTCATATCCATGGCATTAAATATACTTTGCACGGCTCATCAGAAGGGCAAGACAAAAACTGATTTTGGGTGCAGACTCCAGGAAATACATGGAGAAGCTGTGCAAAGTGAAGAACCAGCATTCGACTCAACCTCGGGAACAGTCTTGCTGATCATGTTGCTGTCAGCCCATAGCTTAATCCCTCAGAGACTTTTCTGGTGTGTCTGCAAGGCATGCTTGTCCTGGGTTCACTGGGACAGAATCCCAGGCCAACCATGGTCTCCAGGCCAGTAGCATTTTGGAGTCAGCCAGGGCAGCAGAACCAAGCTGGCTGTAGGTGTACTCCCAGACCAGAAACATCACGCTGAGTAAAGGGGAAGTCTGCTGAAGATGGGGGCTGCTCCTGATCCTGCATCTCCTCTTTGTTCTCCTGCTGCTTCTCTCTGTCCCTGGGGCTCGCTCACCATCCTGCTCCTGAGGGCTGCTTTCCTGTTTACTGTGACCAGTGAACGTTCACTGGGCTGAGTATGACTTTGTTTACTTTATACTGGCAGTGGTAACAGTTTGGCCGTTTCATTGAATCTGTTTTCATCTCAACTCACAGGCCTCCTCTCCTTTTCCCAATCCTTCTTCTCAGCTGGGGAAGGGTCATCGGGTGATAAAGCAACTGCTACAGTTTAGCCCCAGAAAAGCGCTAAACTTAGTGCTGAAATCAGGGCTGGTCCCCTACAGAACAAGGTGGAGCACAGCAAGAGCTTGTGTGCTTTGCACAGCGATAACTCGGTGTCTCTGCTTAATGTCTGTTGCCATCCAGTGGCAATAACAAAAATGGGCAGTGCCTTCCTACCTCCATTTTACTGGAGCTGTCACGCTTTGAGAGCGGAGATTTCCCCACGCTGGTAGCCGCTCCCGCTCGCTCACCTTTCCACGCAGGGGAAAGATGGTATCGCTTGCTGCAGCACAGGCTGTCTTTTGGCCAGAGCTGTGCCCGTGTTAGCATTACCCACTGCTTTGCCTCCTGCAGAGCAAAGAGGGGAAGGCAGAGCTGGAGGAAGACATTTGCTGTTGGGCTGTCGCTGCCCCCACATCACTCCTGGCATCTCCTCCCAGAGGTGGACACAGCCCTTGTACAACAGGGCTTAGAGCACATCTGGCTGTGGCTATGCACGTTGCCAGGTGGTTCTCTTCTCTTCTCTTCTCTTCTCTTCTCTTCTCTTCTCTTCTCTTCTCTTCTCTTCTCTTCTCTTCTCTTCT
>WTSP01018383.1:0-12729 GCA_025331215.1 Actenoides lindsayi | reverse complement strand
CCTTCCTTCCTTCCTTCCTTCCTTCCTTCCTTCCTTCCTTCCTTCCTTCCTTCCTTCCTTCCTTCCTTCCTTCTCCTTTTTCTCTGTTATGAAATATTCAGGCACAGAGAAGGAATACCAGCTGCATTTGTGTTTTCCAGTAGTCAGCACAAGGAATGCAGATTTTTAGGGCTCTAAGAAAACTCTGTCCTGCAACAGATTTTCACAAACTTTGGAAAAAACCCAAACCCCTGCTCTAGGTGACGCTGCTTTAGCAGGGAGGTTGGACTAGAAGGACCTCCACAGGTCCTTTCCAACCCCTGTCATTCTGTGGACATTCATAGTAATGTTTAGTGCTTTGGGTTTTTTTAATTTTATGGTAAAAATCAGCATAGGAAAAGGAAAACCAAGGCCTGGAGCTGTGGGGTTGTGCTGTCACTCACATACTAAATAGCATAACTGGCAAGACCCAGGGTCCAGGCAGGATCCTGCTGGAAACGCAGTCAAATAAAACTAATCATTTAACATGCTTTATTCTGCATCACAGCCCTATTCCACCCTGCTATGAAGAACCCTGATTTTTATGCCTCATGAAGGGCTTTGGCAGCATTAAATTGTAGTCCTCTGCAAGAGTGTGTCCTTACCACACATCCTGTGTGGCTGTTGTGTCTCTAAGCACCCATGAGGGACACCAAGGTTCATCGCCAAGCATCTCTGTGTGGTGGCCCAGTGTCCCTCAGGTAGTGTCACAAGCTACAGTCAGGATCATGTCTGGTTTTGGGGTGACACTGGCAAATGCCCTGGGTTGAAGAACTTGTTTCCCCTCCTCCATGGTGTCTCTTGTGCCATCCCATGGTGTCCAGAGCTGTCATGCAGTGGACAAATGCAAAGCAGCGGGGTTTTTCCCCTTTAATACCCTCCTGTTTGGTGTCACAGACAACCTGACTTTACAGTTTCTCGGGGAGATGGTTTCCTGGCAGAGACCTTGAAATTACTGGGAATGCTTTTTGTTCAGCAAAACGTCCTCTGCATCGCATTAGCACATCCCTGCTGTAGGAGGAGTTGCTGGTGAGGCATTTTTCTGCGGGGAGGGGATGTTTGGTAGGGTGCTTTAGCAATCTGAGGCTCATTTCTCATCTGCGTGTTTCCAGCAGGCTGGCTCTGCAATCCACAGCAAGCCAGGCCGTGGCTTAAGCATACGGTGATGTTAGTTTAATATTTTAGTGCCATCTGCTGTAAGTGCCTCCACACTCCGGCCCATCTGTTTTGCCTGCTTCAGTTTGCTTTTTATGGGCCTCCGGTAGCTTGGCATCCTTTGGAAAGTCCCTGCTTGGAAACACTGTAGGAGAGAAGGTTGGCTTGCCCGGGGCTGGAGTGTCTTCTTCACCTGGTGCTGCTGGAGGAGGAGTGGGGTAAAACCTGCCTGGGGAAGCAAACACATGAGTCTAGGCATGGCCTTGTCATGAAATCTCGGAGTAGATCGGTGAATGTCTGTGCACTTGCCTCCCACGTGGAATAATTTAGGTGGGAAGGGACCTGTGGAAGTCTCTGGTCTAACCCCTTGCTCAAAGCAGTTTGGCCACGTTGCTCAGGGTCTTGTCTACCTGACCATCTTCTCAGCAAAGGCAGAGGTTTGGGGGTAGCTGAGAGTTGGAGCCTGTAAATCTGGGTCAGTCCTGCAGTGGTGCCTCAGGGCCAGTAGCTGCAGGCACACTGCAGAGCAGGGTAAAGGAGAGATAACACTCAGTCTAACTTCATACAGAGTGGGATGGCAGGAACATCACAAGGTCCAGAGAGCCCATCTCCTGGCCCACAGCCAGGATTCCTGGTAGAGCACTCCTGACAGATGCTTGTGGCTCATTTGGAAAGGCCTCTGTTGGCAAATCCTCTACCAGCTCCCAGGTGTCTATTGAAAACAGTTGCTGCTCCCCCATCCTGCTTTACCTCAGGCTAAATAAGTATAACTTCTTTAGTTTTTTCCTCTTTGGTCACACTTTTGAGTTTTCTGAACTATCTCGTTACCTTCGTTCTTTTCTACCATTGGTTGAATCCTTATTGAAGCAAACTGGAGAGGATGCTCACGTGGAGGCCATCCTCATGTTGATGATGGGTTACCTGCCTGCCCCACAGGCT
This sequence comes from Actenoides lindsayi, assembly GCA_025331215.1. Lineage (NCBI taxonomy): Eukaryota > Metazoa > Chordata > Aves > Coraciiformes > Alcedinidae > Actenoides > Actenoides lindsayi. Next base: position 10,617 of record WTSP01018383.1, on the reverse strand, counting down.
AGGCCTGGGCTTGTAAAGCCCACTGCAGCAGTATGATGATGAGTTCCATTGCTGCAAGAGGGATCTCTTCCATATAGTTTGGAAATCGCCATTCAGACTTCCACAGCAGGTTGTGCTTACCCATCTTTCCCTATTTGGACTCATTTGACTGTTAGTTTTCTGCATGGAAACAGGAATGGAGGAAATTCTGAAGGCTGGGGAAGCCCTGTAGAAAAAAAAAATGAAGTTAACCATGATAATCTTGCCCATTTCTGAGAAATGGAGGACTCGAATGACTTTACTGATCAGGTGGTTGGATGTTGGCTGAAGTGGGCTTGCTCACTTAATGCAGAGCAGATGAATGTAGGGAGAAGGATATCTTCCAAGAACCATGAGCAGGTGTTGAATGAAAGAGGTCCTACAGGTATGACTTACAATTTTGCCACAAATCTTCTGGACTATTCCTTTCAGCAAGACGGTTTCTTTCTCTCATTGTCTGTCTGATCTCACAGCCCACTTTGGTTCACACATCTCCTCTTACTCTGTTGTATGCACAGCCCTTCCCCAGCCTATGGCAAAGATATTCATTTAGCTATTTATTGGCTAGGTTGCCAAAAAAAAAAGGTTAACAAAGAGTAAGAAAACAGTCTTAAATGCAACTGTCTGAGGCATGCAGAGCTGCAGCAAGGAGTGAGGAGTGATTTTCTTGCTAAGAATAGTTTCACACCAGGGATTTACCTTCTCATGGTACACTCTTGGTATTTTGTGAGATTTAGGAGTAGGTCTGTAGACCAAGAGATCTCAGCTTCAGCTGCTTTGCAATTCTGCTTTCGCTCCATTTCAGGAATCTCAAAAATGGCTTTGAACATGTGATGAGACATAAACAGTAAGCTGTGATGACACAGACCCTGCAGACACATTCAGATGGCCTTGTTTCAGGGGGTCTCACTCCAGAGACTTCTGAATGGCCGAGGCAGTGGGGCCCTAGCCACTATCTCCAGCCACTGTGACTGATGGAGTTTCCCCATTCCAGCTGAGATGCCACAGCAGCAACTCATGGGCATATTCCTCTGCCCATGGAGGAGGAAAGAGAACTTCACAGCTACCCTTTATCTCTCTGGACCAAGCAGTTGGAAATGTTTCTGCCTTTGCAGCAGAATATAGCCCATCTCCCCATTTCTGGCCAGTTAATGCAATTCAGCTGCCACATGACAGCTTGTTATTGTAACTATCATGCTGTGACAACTCAACCGGAGCTCAACTAGAGAAACCTAGAGACGTGCAGGTCATGGTGGTGGAAATGAGCAGTGTGCACACTGGCAGGTTTGTGCTGTACATGTTTTCTACTCTTCCCAGACCCCTTTTTTTTCAGAGAGGGAGGAGTGAGCACTTTGTGGTCTCAGGAGTGGTTGCAGGGTCACCTGTCCTCTCTGCAGAGTGGGTAAGGAGAGCTGATAGATGGTCAGATGCTGGCTCTGGGGTTCTCCCTGGAGTCCTGGTCTGGTGGGAGCATAGCAAGGTCTCCTAAGTGAGGAGTGGTCACTTAGAAGAGATGCCTGAGCCCTGGAAAGGGTCAGAGCAAAACAAAGAGCAGGGGATTTCCCCTCCCCAAATGATGGTTCACTTGAGCCATGGCTGGAATCAGTAACCACCAACTGATTCCCTCTCATGATTAGCACCATGCACATATACCAGGGCATGACTTTAATACGTTCTTCAAAAATGTCTCAATGAATGTTGCACCCTTCAGATCAGAGCCTGTGTTGTCCATAGCCTGAGTATTTGGCCCATTTCACCTCTGGCATCTGTTTCCTTTCCTGATTTTTGGCTGTGCTCATAAAAATTACTCCCCATGTGTTGGGTAAAGTTAAATTTTTAACATGTAAGTGTTGAAGCATCTTAAACACAGTAGGTGGGCATAGCTTAATTTAGGAGGACTGTACATCTTCTCATAGGACTGCTATCCCTGCCACTGCCTGTGCATGAGTTAAGTACAGAGCTTCAAAAATTTATAGGCCTTATCCTTTCATTGTCATATATCTTTCCTTTAAGAGCAAAGGGCCATCTCTGAAGAGCTGTCATAAGTCATAGCACCCAAAGAGAAGTATACAGACCTTTCTGATAGGTATGACACCAGATGGTGTTCATAAAGTGTTTCTACCACGTCAGGATTACATTGTGACCAGTGGGGAAAAAAAACAAACCAAACAGCTACTCGGTGCCTGATGGTTATATCAAATGTTTAAATATCAAAGCCATGAATGGCAAAGTCTAAGCCAAGCACAGTGAGTTGGTGGGTATCTGGATACAAACAGGAACCTTCTAAGAAGAGGTCTGCAGAAGAAAGACGTGTAATGTGTGAAGACCTATCTCTGTGACCTGGGTTGCACAAGCTCGCTGCTTGCTATGTCCATGTCCATGTCCATGTCCACATCCATGCCCTGCCAAGCCAAGCACCCAAGTCAGCTCAGTCCTGCTCTTGGGGAAGGCTGCAAGGAGACAACTGCTCTGCTCACAAGTGGTTGTTCTGTTCACATGGACACACCTAAATTGCAGAATCCCTCACAGCTTAAGCATGCTTTAAAAGCCAAAATCTTGACACAGTCTCCCTTTTGATGCCTCTTGGCATCAACGATCAATGACTCAGCTTTCAGGGAGGGCTGTGGCACTGACAATCTCATGGCAGCCAGTTTTTCCCAGGTGCCTAAATATAGTGATGCTTTGCCTGCATACTCCCAGCAGATCTAAGATATTTATTATCAACAGAGAAATCTCACACCTATTGGTAACTTTCCTGTGGCTGACAAGAGTATATGGGAAGGAGAGATTTTTATTCTGGGTGTACAGAAACATGGCAAAAATGCCATATATAATGAAGGGGAAAAGTTATACCACCTGCAAGGCTTCTCTGTAAATGATGTTGAAGAGCTTTTTCTGTATCAATTCAGGTTCTTATCTCAGAAGGTGCTTAGGGAAGTTCATATACTATAATACAAACAAGAAAAAATAGAATAAGATGTGGTTTAATTAACGAAGTATTTTGCACATTAATGCGATGTTCTCATAAATGCAGGGAACTTCTGTAATATTTTGGTTTCTGCTCAGCTAGAAATTCTGCTTCTGAACCTCTGCAATGCTCTGTGGGCTGGGAATCATGGGTTTTCATCAGTTTCATTGATTAATTCAAATGAAGAGTTTGTACTCATTTCAGGTCAGATTTAAATTTATTATTAAGTTCTGACGATTACAAAATACATCTCTAGGAGGGGTGAAATATAAACTTCTGAACACGTCTGCCTGTTTCAGGGTGGCTTTAATTCTTCAGATGTTAAGCAGTATAAGGACTTCCCTGAGCATTGCTATTTGTGTCTGGTAGACAGCATGAGGTTAAAATTAACGTATTTGACTGTAGTGAAGGGTGGGCGTGTGCTAGGAGATCTCCACAGGGAATAAAACCTGGAGGTGGGTATTGATTTTGCTGGTGTTTTTCCTTAGCGTCTGAGAGTGCACTGCCAATCGGGCCAAAATAACAATATTGACAGAAAAGGGGATTTTTTAATTTATTTTTTTCCTTGGAAGGCTGCTGTGTACAGAAAAAAAGGGAGATGCAATGACCCAACAATCCAAAGGGCTGGATTTCACCCCTGAAGAAAGAGTGTCTGGTGTTTTTGTCACTTTATCTCTTCATCTTATCTTGTTACTACTTCGTTTTGTTTTATTCCTCTGCTGTAATTTTTTTTCTAACTCCCTTGACCTTTACCTAACTTGGGCAATTTCACCCACATTTCTTTCCCAGAGAGGTATCACAGCTATCCTCTACTCCTCTCTGGCTCTGACAGCAGCTTGGTGGTTACCTGGTCGTTCCAATGGTTGGCTTTTGCAGCATTTCATACGTGTGTGAGCAATACAAAAGAAAGTATGAAAAAAAACCCCTAATGCTACAAGAAGACAGGTTGGTTTGGATGGCAATAAGCTTTTACCTCCATCACAGGTCTGTCAGATGCTAGCCTGCCTGTGGTGGGGACATTTGATGATGTCAAGGTTGCTTAAATCAGCCGTAGCAATGAAAGTGAAGGTTTGTCAGTTTAGTAGCAATGATGGATTTCACAAATGTTTCAATATGGGAGGCCCTGGCTGAGCATCGTTTATAAAAATCTGGCATACAAAGATCCTTGCCCTTCTGAAATAGGTGTTTATTCAAGAGAACCAAGTACTTGTTTCCTGCACATTCAGGGCTCAGAAGACACAAGTCATGAGTGAGTTGCAAGCCACATTACACAGCAGTTAATATTTCATGGGGGGAAACCCCCTGCTACTTGGGTTGCTTTTAGGTGAAAGGCTCTTTACTTTCCTAGAAGTCTCATTTTAGGGTTTATCTTCCTTGCAGCTTCAACTTGACTCATGGGTATATGCACTGAAAGCCCTCTGGTATCATTTGCTCAGAGAAACCCTTTCCCAACTGGTGCCGTGTGATTTTACGTGGAATTGGTGATCTCTTACAAAGGTTTCAACTGGTGTCAGGGTTTGCTTCACATCACAGATCCCTATAGGAGTCTTCTGTAACATGGGCACTGATGAGGTCCACTCGGGTGTTGCCAGTCCTCCAGGACTTTCCTTGCAATTCTGTAACATCACTGGAAAAGATGAACAAGCTTTCTCACAGTTCATATGAAAATAATCCACTGCTCAGTTCATTAGAGTGCAAACGACAGTGAGATGTCACCTCAGGAGTCCTCTAGAGCTGGGGTAATTTGAGAGGCACAAAAAGGACACAGATCATCAATATTACCTTTGCAAAAAGCCACGTTTTAGGGAGAGAAGCAGCTTTGGAGACAGCAAATTTAGCTTGCGTGAAGGATTTGGCATTAGACTCTCCAGATTGCCAGGTGAGAAAGGAATCTCAGTGAAGACTGTCCCCTTTCCAATGGAACCCAGGGAATGATTTCCCAGGGAAACAGCCCATGGTGTTGCTACATCGTCTAGCCAGATGTAAACGTTGTTGGAGCAGCACATTTCATACAAATGAGCAATATGTAAATTTTTTTTAATTACTCCTTATCTTTTGAATAGAAGACACAGTGAGATTGCAAAATTTAAGGGAAAAAAACCAAAACAAAACAAATGTATATTTCCAAGGGCTGATACCACCCACGGCCTTGCTGGTGTAAACCCTTTGCTTTGCTTGATGTTACTTGGGATCCACACTGATACAAGATCAAAATCCAGCCTCTGATAATCCTGGAAGCACTGTTTTCACAGTGACTCATTTCAAAGCAACCTAGGACCTGTGCTCATTCAGTGGGTGCTGTTGACAGAGGCAGACGTTGAACAGACAGGATTTTCTGCACTCTTTAAGAAATATAGACAGTTCCTCACAGAGGCAGGGGGGAGGTTATTGCATACCTCCTAATGAAATGCTGATAGCATCCTCAAAACAAGGTCTGTATCCGGGCAACAAGCAAGGAGCAGGGTAGGAGAGCTTACAGGAAAGCCAGTGGAGATTAATAGTCAGGGTTTCTGAAGGTTACTTTGTCGACTAATGTACCATTGAAACATGAGCAGCTATGCTTACTTACTCAAGGTTAAGTGCAAGAGCTTTTCCAAAGAATGGAAATCACTTCCTAAAGTGAGAGAATGGGCTGCCTTCCCTGTTCATCTCAGACTCTTGCACTGGAGACACTGGAGCTTTGCTGCTGCTGCTGCTGAAATAGTAGGTCCAATGTATACCCTGGGCTGAAAACAAGAGGTTTATTGCTCCAACCAGGGAGTCGTAAAATGAGTGGGATTTAATAAAAGCCATAGTAGCAATTGTGCCCTCTGAAATGAGCACTCACCTGTACAATTTATTTGCACAGACAGTTATTGCAGCTGGATATTGTGTGTTGACTCTGCTGCCTGCTGCTCTCAGACATGGTAATTGCACATGCAAACTGGGTCAGAAATTGTGCGTGCAGTTATGTCTGGTGCTCCAGAGAAACAGCCCTCAGTCCTTCTAGGGAAGAGGTCTGAGTAGTGTCATTTTTGGGGACTGAAGATGGTTCAATCACAGTGACTGGACTACTCAAAGCAGTGAGCCTACAAGTTCTGTCCATGCAGAGAACTCCAGTTTTCTCAGCCCTGCAGGTTTGCAGTGAGGGACAGTGAAACAGCCCAAATATCCAGGCAAAGCAAGAAAGGAGATGATACTATCATCTTTGAGATGGGATGCTGAAACACGTGTACACCCACCTTAAAGCCCCTTCGTCTACAAAAGCTGGTGAAAGAGGGACTGAGATTGGTTAATTTATCATATGATTAATTGATTTGTTGGGTGTGATGAATTGATTTCACCGCAATAACACCAGAAATACACAACAGAACTGGGAAATGACCTCAGGTTTTTCTGAATCCTGGCTTGTGAGAACATCCTTATTGCCTGGCTATTGACCCTTTCATCCAATAGCTCTTTGTAAAAAAAATAGTGGGTTTCTCCATCATTCAAGGTGGCAGTGAGCAGGAGCAGCAAGGCCCCATGCATCGAGCCAGGCAGTTAGCACCACACCATTTCTATCAAAGGAGTGATTTCCATATATATAGCTATATTTCCATATATCTATGGCAATGTGCTTTCTACTTGTAGATCTTGCTCCTCTGGCAGCCAGGAAGGGGAGATTATGTTGGAATGAAGTTTAAATGGAGACAAGGGCAAAGAACTGATCCTCCTAAATGCTGAGGCTGCTTTGGCACGTGCTTAACCGTGTTGAATTATTCATTGAGCTGGTTGGGCAAACTGACACTGTAAAGTGGAATAAATGAGGGTGCTGGAGAGAAAACACGAAAAAATGCCTCAGTGTCACAGATGTCACAGGATATCTGGCCTGGGATCCCACCCCTTAAGTGTCAGTTGCTGCTGGGTGCAGGCCTTTTGTAAAGGAGGGAGTGAATGTTTTGGTCATGCACAGAAGCATGACTTTGGTGATGCTTGTGGACCCAGATCAGCTCAAGCTTCCCTTTGAGGGGAGGTATTGCAAAGAGCAGGGAGTGGCCAGAAGACAACTGTCTAGGGCCAGAGGCCTTGATGGGGCAACTGTGACGTAGCAGGTGGAGCCATGAATTCTGAAAGGTTAACCCTTGTCAGCCGCATCTGTCTGGAGAACATGACACCTCCTCTTATCCCTTTAAAAGGTGTCTTGCTTTCTTCTGTTCCTGCACCCCTGGTTAAAACTCAGTCACAAGTTTTGCAGTGTTTTCCCCCAGTGCTCCTTCTCCAGTTGAGAGCCCCTTTCCCTGACCATTCTGGGCAGCTGTCTGCAGGTATTCCCCCCGCTTCCCTCCAGTTCAAATGGGAACAGTATCTCATCAAACTGTTCTGTGTTACACCACTGTATTTTGAGGGAAGGGAGGGAACTGAAGTCTCACCTTTATCATGGTTAGGATCTGACCCTCTTCTCAAGGACAGTCTGAGCAGAGGCATTGCCTTTGCAAGTATTCGCTGCCCTAAAACCACAGAAATAACTAAGAGGAGTATCCAGGGTGAACGGTAGCCATCTAACACGTGCTTGATGCTGCACAGGACAGGGGAGGGCTGAAAAGATAAATGTGATAATCATGGATTCACAGGCCTGGCTATGCTGTGGTTTGAGTCCTGCCTGGGGAGCAGAATCATTTCCTGGCACCTCTCTGTCTGCTAGAAATGTTGCCTCAAACACCATGTAAATAGCTCTGCTACCTGTAGCCCAGCTCTCCCGGGTATTCTGGAAGAAAATATTCAGAGCACTTGGCTTCAGTTCCTGTTGTTGTTGCTCTGGTTTGGAGATGCTGGCAGCTGAGGTTTTCAGGATTTATTCAGATGCAAGCTTTGCGTGTGCCCTGTGCGCAAGGGTGAGGTTCAGATCTGCAGCTTCTATTCACGGATTTGAGTCATACATAGATATGTATCATACCTATATGCATAATTCTATACCCAAGCCTTCCCATCTCCTCCTGCCTGCTCTCTGCTTGCTCAGTGGAAAGAGTTCCCGGTGCTGCTAAGGGGAGGTTTTGCAGAGAAAGCAAGGAGGTGGTCATGCAGCAGAAACACGTACAGCAGGAACTGTCTGGGCCTTTGCAAAGCCAACGTCAGCATGTCCAGCTGTGCTCAGCTGTATCAAAATACCATGGCCTTAGCTTCTCTGGGCTCCTGATCAGTCCAATGCTCCTTTCTGCTTCCAGAGCCAAAAGTAAAACAAGCCTCTATGCCCTCCTCACTAGAGCTGAGCCATGCTCACACCTGGGGTAAGACCATCCCATCCACTTCCAGCAGTGCCATAAACCAGTTGTGATAGCTGGGATTCGTAGCTGACCTGTCTCTAAAGATGTCCCTGCTGGAGTGTGCTGTGGTGAGCCCTGAGATCCTGGTCCCCACCACTCAGGACAGGGAATTATTGGAAGGACCCAAGGCCCCCACCCAGCCTGTGCTCAGGTTTTCTTGGGATCTCACATCCAGGTCAAGCCAGGTGTGACCAGGCCAAGTTAGCGTCTCATCCCTAGCAACACTGGCTTGGGGAAACAAGGTGCAAACAAGGAAGCATGCACAACACATGTGCATCCTATACAAAGCCTTGTGTTTTCCCAGGATCAGTTCTCCCTTCCTCAATGACAGACCCTAAGAAATGGGGAGAGTCCATCTCTGTGGGCTTATCTTGGGTAATCCCCAATGAGGGGAAAAGAGATTTGAAAAAAACCCCAAATTACTGAAGAAGGTTCTACCACACACTTGGGTTTTGTGCAGTTTTTTTTAAAACAAGATTTAACTGTAGGGCTTTGACTCTTTCCAGAAAGGTGAGAATGCAACACGCTGTCGGCTGTCGGTCCCGCAGCGTTTCACTTTCACTGACCAAAGAGAAGAGTCTGTAAAATGCTGAGGCACCTCCTCTGCATATTTCAAACCAAAATAGGAAGAGAAGGGATGTAAATATTTACTGGAATTGTGTATCAGAGAGCACCCGGGGACCCACATTTGGATAATCTGCATTGCAAGAGAAGTCTGGGGAATAGCAGATGACTTTGAAAGGCTGTAGCACTAGATATGTTTCTTAACGTGCACAAATTGCTCCCTGATTTCATAGGGAAAAAGAAAGCCCTGCACTGATTACTGATGACTGGTTTTAGGTTTTATTTTAGCTGCAATGCCTGGAGACCCAGTCAAGATCAGGATCTTTTGTTAGCTGGGATAAGAGCATACAGTAAGGTCCTCTCCTCGGAGAGAGCGTGGGATGAATTTCATTCTGATGAGGGTTGTTTAATAGGTGAAACCAGGAAATTCCAGCATTTTGTGCTGGTTGAAGGTTGGCCCTGCTTTGCCTGGTGCACACTCCTTTTTTCAGTTCCCCATTCCCCTTGCTGTGTTGCTACCCTTCGGGTGGCAGAGTATGTGGAAAGTTGAGGGAGAGGGGAGACAAGCAAGGAGACTGGGTTGTGCTCTGCTTTGTTCCAAATCTTTTTCCTAAGTGGATCCATTTGAGAAGTGAGAATTGGTAAACTCTTGTGCTGGTGAGTCGCTGCATGGCCAGCAATGTCAGTCAGCCCCATGTACCCTGATGGCCCTGTCCCAGCACGAAGAGAAAAGATCAGGAAACATGTCTAATATTTCCTTTATAAAACAGACATACCAAAGTCTGCCCACCTCTGTTGAAAGATGAGTCTTTCCTCCTCTTCAGGACCTGTTTTGGCCCGTTACTTGTAGGTAATATGAACAGGGCAATCTTCAATCCCTACCCTTGCTTGTGTTTGCTGCATGGTAAGATGGGACTGTCTTTACACCCCAGGTCTCTCATCAGTCTGATACAAAGCTGCTCCCATTCCTGTGATATTTGAACTCAGCTTTAAATACAGCTCACGGAGTAGGATGCAGTGGGTTTGGCTAGAGATGAAGCCCAGCCAGTCCATGTGAGCGTGTGATTCGTTCTGCCATGTACTATAAACGATGCTGGAGAACAGGAGAGGTGCTTGAGGGCTGGAGGAAAGCCAATGTCACTCCAGTCTTCAAAAAAGGCAAGAAGGAAGACCCTGATAATTACAGACCTGTCAGCCTCACCTCCATCCCTGCAAAGGTAATGAATGGAGCAGCTCATTCTAGAGATCATTTCTCAGCACATGGAAGAAAAGGTTATCAGGAGTAGCCAAGGGAAGTCATGTCTGACTAATCTGATAGCCTTCTAAGGTGGTGTGACTGAATGGGTAGATGCAGGGAGAGCAGTGGATGTTGTCTACCTTGACTTCAGCAAGGCTTTTCATACTGTCTCCCATAACATCCTCATGGGTAAGCTCAGAAAGCGTGGGTTAGAAGAGAGGACAGTGAGATGTGTTGAGAACTGGCTGAACAATAGAGCTCAGAGGATTGTGATCAGTGATGCAGAATCCAGGTGGTGACCTGTAACTAGTGGTGTTCCCCAGGGGTCAGTTCTGGGCCCAGTCTTATTCAACATCTTCATCGATGACCTGGATGAAGGGATGGAGTGTACCCTCAGCAAGTTTGCTGATGATACTAAAATGGGAGGAGTGGCTGATGCACTGGAAAGCTGTGCTGCCATCCAGCGAGAGGTGGACAGACTGGAGAGCTGGGCAAAGGAAAACCTAATGAAGTTCAACAAGGATAAGTGTAGAGTCCTACACCTGGGG